>BOSO01011689.1:13389-28688 GCA_018403395.1 Gorsachius goisagi
ATGAGGTTAAATGAATGGCAATTTTGCCACCAAATTCAGCGGGGCCAGCATTTCACTGTACACAACCCAGGGATAGAGGCAAGGCTCTGTCTCACTCTGACAAACTTTTGATGTCAGAAAAAAACAAGTTATGTGAAAAACATAGGTGACTTTGATTTCCTCCCCCCTCTGTAGCCAATGGGAAGCAGCTTTTGATACTTACTGAGCTGATCAAAACACTCACTTCAAATAACGCGTGCTATGAATTTAGTCCTTTCTGCAGCTAGTGAATCATCGGCAAATTGATCCTGATTCCTGGAAATGTCATTCTTAAGCAGGCTATGATTAGTGGTTAGTATCACACAACATTTTCTCGTCATCTGGCTGTTTGTAAGCTGTAACCTTTAGGTATTCAGTATACAGATTTTGTAATTGGAGACTTCAATCACTAGGCTTATCCTCCCTGACTGGATGATGGGCTTTTTAAAACAAAGCCTTATAAAATGATAGATTAAAACTTCCATCCCACGTATAACACCTGTGGGAAGTGAAGGATACACAAATATCACGACAAATAACCAAAGCTAACCAATTTACACCCCCAACTTTATCAAGCGGAAAGAAGTGCTTTCAATAAAAAACAAAAAATCGTTGTGGTATTTGAATGTTTTTTTGTGATTCACCCCATTCAGAAACATCCCCATAAAATCACTCCCTCCAGGGATTTCTCCTTGGGGCCCAGAGGGACCCAAAATCTCACTAGGGCATTGCCACAGAGCACACGCTGTCTTCCCTTATCTATTCAGAATGACTCGCTTAATGGTCCTTTACACCATGTAAAAACTGCAAGGAACTTGACAATATCGTGAGCAGTTAATGTCGTACCAGGAAGAAAAAAAATCAAGGACTCAAAGTCTGACTGTAGTTAACTTCATGAAGCCGTTTCCTAGCTCCTGGGCAGACACACGAGGTGACTAAGAGCCGAGCGAGATGGGTTGTCTATTTATTGGTAGATCTGTGTAATAGCTGCAACACAAGGTGTTGAGATTGGCCATTTATTGGTTCACCAAAAGTTTGTGACAAGCCAGGGCTCATTCTGTGACTGATCCATTCCCTTGCAGCTAGCACTTTTGTAACTTGCCATGGAGTGACGCTCCTCCTTGATAATGCTAAAAGGTGCATTTGTGTGAAGCTGCTTGCTTAAACAAAACATATATTTTTTTTCCCTTCACCGTGATGGAGGACTCCTGGAGATTCTTTTCCAGATTTCAATTGGACAGTTGAAGACCTTAAATCATTCCTTGTGAGTGTTATCTTCTCTGTGTCCACCAGGTTTGGGCTCAGGAAGGAATTAAATGTAACAAACACAAATCCTTGGAGAAAAAGGAGGATAAATATTTAAAACAGTCTTTGAAAGTTATGCACATGAAAGTGATTAACAAATAACAGGAATTGTGCTTGTTCTCTTTGCAGACCACTAAAAATTCTCCACTCACCAGGCTGGTACATTAACAAATAATATGATTTGTACCACTTTCTGAGCTTGTTCTACAGAGCTGAAAAAAAGAACAACAGGGAGGCAGGGAAAACAACTGCAAGTAAAAACAATCATCTTCCCCACAGTACTTCCCATAAAGACTTCCTTCCCTCTAATATTATGGTAAACTACCTTGTTAATCCTCCTGCAGCCAACAAGTGAGGTTTTATCCCCTCTTCTTCAAAATAATCTTTTTTCTTTTTTTTTGTATTATGTTATTAGGAATAGAAGAGCCACAAAAGCCACTTTCAGATCCAGTCATGTTCCTGCTCACTCCTGCTTGCTGACCAGCTGTGCTGTTCTGTAGCCAAACCCCTTTCCAGCTGCACCATGAAAGTCACCGTCTTTAAGTAGACTCTCCCGACGTAACACAACGAAATTACCGCTGCATCAACACAGGTGCATTTACTTTGTCTGCCCTATAAATCTGGCCTGTAGGATGACTTATATAAATAAAGTGAACGATTTTGTGCTTGTAAGGACTTGATAGGGGTCAGCGATTTGCTGAACACTAGCAGAATTTCTCCGCACAGAACGGGTAAACCAGGAGGGCTTAATTCAAAGTGTTAGATTATCCAGGCATGATGGCTTAATACAAGTGGGAGGAAGGCATAATACAGGGAATCATTACTCAGACACGTGCATTTATGAAATCATTACTGGGCTGAAGTAGTTCATTTGTCTGCCTTTTTAGCTACAGACCTTTGGTTTGAGAAAGACCAACAGTGCATCCACTAGTAGGAGCTCTGGGCTGAATCCAGATCACCTTTAATTGAGGATTTTCCGTTAAGCGCTCGGTGCCCTTAGCTCGCTTTTTCTGGAAAGGTGCGGGGCTCTTCTCTGTCTGTCCCCAGGTGAATGAGAGATGCCAGTGGCATCTCATCTTCATTAGGTTAATTCAGAGAGGCACTGGGCTCTCAAGGAAGAGCCCGCTCCTGATTGAAGGAGAGAATCTATGAACCCTTTAATTTTCACAGGTTTGTGCTGTGCTAACTTTTTATTTGAACAGGTTTTGCTGGGATTATGTGAGGCCTTGTCAACAATTCTTTTGTGACCAAAAGATAAGGCCTTCTCTCTCTCCATGATTGGAAGAGCAGAGAGGCAAGTATTAAAAGGCTTTGTTTTCTTTCCAGTTCGATAAACCTGTGAGTCTTATTTGCAGCTGCCTGCCTTCAGCTGTCTCACCATAAAAGCAAGTTTTGGTAGGCAGCCATTTGCAATTGGTGTTTAGAGGGACACCCTCGTGGTCGCTAGCTTCATGCCTCAGCTCTTCAAGGACATCTTTCCACCAAAGCCCTTCAGAGCTTGGAGCACCACCAAGTAGCTGCAAGGAGGAAACAGTCCTCTGACCGATTCCGACACGCTCCACCCTCCCTCACCTTCAACATGAGCTGTCATCGTGAGGACATGAAGAGGAAAAGCCAAGCCCAACCTGAACAAAAACAATCCTTGGCAATATAAACCATTTTGGAACAACTTTGTACAGCACTGCCAACAGAAACATGAACCTTCTCGTATAAGCCTTCTCCTGTTTTTATCCACCCATAGGCCCTCCATTACAGCCTCGGGTCTGAACAGTCTCTCTTGGAGGATTTAGGGGCAGGGTGTTCTTCCCACATGACCTTATTTCCAGCTACTCTCTTGCCTGTCAACTGTTTCAGCTGAGGTAAGTTGAGAAATGAATTTGCTCCTGGCAGAGATGAAGGACGCCAGTAAAGTCTCTGCCCAAGTCAGCAGAACGGCTGTGTTTGAGCAAGAGCAGGGTCAAGCACTCCGTAATTCTGAATAAGTCATATGAAGCGCCCGCTCATCACAGGTGTTAGCTCTTTCTGCTTACGCCTGACCTCTGACAGGTTTTCTTTTACCTTTTCAATAATACCATTTACCAAAACCTGTTAGATCCATGACGATACGCCACTGATTGCGAATCAGCCATCACACCGAGTGCATAGAGCCTGGTCACAGGAGCTTAGGGCAGCTGTAATGTTCATTTGAATGCTGTAATGCGTTTGCTTCAGAGTTCTTGGGTTTCTTTTCCATGTTTTACAAATATTTGAAAAAAAAGCAAATCTATTTCAAACAGATTTCAAACAAATATTTCAGAACACTTTTGCAAAGTTTCAAAATTCGTATTCATAACAGGGATTACTCCAAACAGAAATTCAAACTTCAGGAATTACACTCATCTAGCCAGGGAACAGATCCTACCAGGGAACTGACACACCTCATAAAAATAGCTCAAGTTGCAAACTTTGAATATGAAATGCTCCCAGCAAATTGCTCTCCAAGAAGCTGCCAGTGAAGAATGATTTCCAGAAGTGATTCAGCAAACAGCTCAAGAAAATTACAATCTCTTCACGGACAATTCACAAATGGAAGATGTGGTTTGTTGAATGATATTCATTACAAACAATTCTTCCACCTATATTTATCCCTATGAAAACAGTCAGGGCTCTCAGGTGAACCCTCCAACATTTATGACACCTGTAATGCACAGTGTCTGGGGGCTAGGCAATTTTATGCAGAACTTCTGCACAAAGTAATAAAATACGTTAAATGTCTAAAGCAAGAAACGGTAAAAGACTTTCCTTCCCCCCCCCTTTCTTCTTTTTCACATCTTGTAGCAATTAATGCACAAAGAGCAGTAATAGGAACTGAGATAATTTAATGTCAACCTGAAGGACTGCATTTTTCAAGCAGTGCCTTTTTGGAGGGCAGGGAGGTTTTGCCTCTGTACGACAATACCGACATAAACTGGACCATGGGGTCATTTCTGTGTGTCTTTGCCTTCGTGATACACATATTTAACAGTTCCTACCAGAGGAGCACTCGAAGATTATACAGCGTGTCTTGAACACCAAAGTAGGCAGAAACTGCTTTTCACAGAAAGCACACTCAGTTCCCAGGGGCTGGATTCACTTCCAAAATAATAAGTTGGGCCATGAGATCAGGGGTATTTCTTCAGAGCCTCCCCCTCTTGTGTCCTGCACTGGCCTCACAAAATGCTGATGGGACACCAGAGAAAGGAGAAGAAGGGAAATACAAGAGCTGCCATTTCCCTAGGTGATGCAGCATCATTCCCTGGTGCATGCTTCTGTCAGGCCAAAGTAGCCCCATTTACAAAATAAAATAAAGGATTAGTTGAAAGGATTGTTATTACTATTATCAGTGTTGTCATGATTATTTACTGACTGTCCTACGATAACTTGGTTTGTTTACTGTTTCCCTCTTGTGGGAATATTAGCACCGCAGGATGCTGTTCTGGAAGTATATTTCTGTCAAAAGGAGACAAATATTATCTGCCATTCTCTTGCCTTGTCTGGTTATTCCCTCTCTGCTAAATCCCCTTGGGAAGCACACAGAATTTTCAGGTATTACTGCAGCAAGGCCAGCCAAGGCTCCAGTGCTTACCTGTGTTTGCTCACTGAGTCACGGCTTGGTCTGGCTTGGGCGCGATGGGGCTGTGGAGACCTCTCCCTGCTCCTGCCCAGACCTGCCTCCTTGGAACCTGCGCTACGTGAGCTGAGCTCCCGAGCTGTAAACAAGCGATGTTTGCCAGGTGTTGGCAACAGCAGGGCTGCTCAGTGTTTGGTGCTCGCCTTTTTTCATTTCCTGGGCACAAAAGCCCATGTGTACATGGGTTCATAAATTCTTCCCTCCCAGTTCACAACCTCTGAGGTGGCCTGAGCTCCCCTGTACTCACCGGAGAGAGGTTGGCAACTTCAGCGAGTGATTCATCACATCAGGAGGAAGTCATCAAGACTCTGACATTAAACGGGTAACTAGAACAGTCATTGATGCTACAAAGAGAACCTTGCCTGATAAAGCAAATGCTCAGTCAGGTTTAACAAGGGTGGGGGTACCCCCATGCTGCCAAAACAGAGATACCTCTCCAGTTGCCCTAGCAGCTCAGATCATAGAATCATAGAATCATTTAGGGTGGAAAAGACCTTTAAGATCATCAAGTCCAACCATAAACCTAACACTGCCAAGATGTCCCTGACACAGAGTCTCTTTAGCGCAAAGCCTGCAGACAGCAGAAAGCCAATTATGTTTTTTTCTATGTGTTTCATTTTTTCCGTAGGGTTTTTTTTATGTTTTCAAATTAAAATACAGGTGGTGTACCCAAAATATTTTGGTGTATTTTATACAACTTTATAAATAATCCTCACCTTGCAGGCTGACACAAAGCACAGACAAATAAGAATGTTTTCCTCTCTTTCTGCATACTTGACACAGGAGTGGGGCTAAAATAGGAGGAAGAGACAATAGCACCCAAAACTGTGTTTTGAAAGAGGTGGCAGAGGGCAGATATATGATGAGCTAGTTAGAGGCAGTGAGGAGTTGAAAGCCACCAACAGTTGTCACTGCAGAAAAATCACTGAAACCATCATGAGATTGCACATCTAGAGGGCAACTCTGGGGCTGAGCAGAGCTTGGCGCTCCCCCAGAACCACAGTGATGCTGTTTGGAAGGGACTGTGGAGATCTTTGGCACAACCTCACACTTAAACCAAGACTATTCCCAACATAAGTTGACATCAGCCAGAAGACTGGCAGGAAAAGAGTAATCATGAAAAAAGAAGGGATAGGAAGAGGGAAGCCCCGGGAAGCACCGAAAGGACATGTACTGCTCCATAAAAGGGCCTCATGTCTGCCTCTGGACTCCACAAGCACTGAGGGATCACATCGCACTATGCCCCAGATGGTCTCCTGTTCCCATGATTTTCATCTACCATGGTGCATCAATCTGCTCTCTCTTGTATTAAATTTCAGGTTTCCTTGGCCTCTATATCAGAATAGCTCTTAAAACAACAAGAAGCTGGTCTTGAACCCAAGTTATCTGAGGCAACAGCACATCAAGTGAGGACGCTCAGACTGATTTGGAAACAAATGAACTCACGCTTCCTCTACAGTCATGAGCCTCCCTCTCCCATGAACATTTGAAACTTGGCAGCTCGGTTTTGCTTTGCTTGTTATTGGGAGTGATTGCCCTGGCAGGGATTCTGAACCAGCACACCACATGCAGTGGGACATTCTCTGCATCTCGTTCAGAGCCTTAGGGAGCCAGGTTTCCACAAAAGAAATTGGGTTTGGAAATTCTTTACCCTCCAGTAGAGCGAATGCATGAATATTTCTGTTCATGACCTGATTTTCCATCAGTTCCAGGGAGTATTTCAATTCTTTATTTCTCTTGATTAGTGGTGAAGAGACTGCTTTTCTTTGCTGTTTCTTTTCCAACTTCACTGGCTAGCTGGTTCTGAATGTCCTGGGTGTTTCCCTGTCCCCTCCCCAGTAACCCTTTCAGGAAGTTTCCTAGTTAGGATTTTGATCCATTTTAAAAAGCTAGTTTCTCTACGGTTCCCTTCTGAGGTCAGCCCACCAGAAGTGAGAGGGGGTGGAAATCACTTTGTTGAGCTGTCAGATGCTATTCCAAGAAAGAAGGAAGCTCACCAGTCACAGACAGTGATGCTTTGTGCTCACACACTGGATCCACTTGATCATAGCCTTTCCCTGACTCACCTAATGACCTCACCTTTCCTTTCCTCAAGAGATGCCCCTAAATCACTAGGAAGATGGTAAGGATGCAGCTGAGACAAACTTCAAGCTCTGTGGCTGTTCCCATGTGTCTGTGGGTGAGATGTCTCTGATGCCGTGTCCACAACAGCTTTGTAAGCAGGTTGAGTTGAGACATCCTCCCCATCCTCAGGGACAGATTTCCCACCCTTCATCACCCACATCTCCCACAACATCACGGCAGCTATGGGCCACTCTCAGCTATGCTTTAATGGACAAAGCAAGCTCTGGTTTATCTCCAGCTGTGTTGAGCTGATCCAGAGCTCACCTGCAGCTTTCGCCTGTGTGAGAGTTCACTTCCATCGGTTTGGATGCTGGGTGGGCATTGGCTCAGACCCACATACAAACTGATGTGGACTCAACACCCAGAAGGACTTCTGAGTCCAGCATGCAAAATCCACCCAGGATGATGGGGCAGGGGGGAAAGCCCCTCTCTGTGGCTGCACTGCCTCTCCCCCAGGTTGGGAGTAATTTCACCCGGTTTGCACAATATCTTCAAAAGACAAAGTGAGGAATGTTTGAGGGAGTTTTGCTTCTTTTGCAACTAGGAGCTGACACTCAAGTTCCCTCTGTGCAGCAAAGCTGTAGTCACTCTCCTCAGACCTATCTCCCATGCAAATGCAAGTTGAGTAATAACTGGGTAGCAGGGAGGGTTTTCCCAGTCATTTGCCTGTCCCTGAGAAGCATGACTACACTTGGTCAGCATGTATCACAAGCACATCATTCACCAAAAATTCCAGAAATAAGGAGTAAATTACTTTTTGAGTCATATCACCACTGATTTTTAAAAACATCTACCTCGGTGCATTTAATTCCAAAATAAACTCTTGATTTGCTTCGTCAGTCTATCCTGACAACGTGACCTTCTGTATCAGTGATGTGATGTGTGGTATCAGGCTCTCCAGCTTCTTCTCTTGCTTTCTTCTTCCCTTAATTATAACTTGCTCCTAGCAATCAGTCTGAAAATACCAGCTAGTGTGAAGGAGCGCACTGTCAATCCAACAAAGAAATAAAAGCTCTTCTATCAGATCTGTGTTTTTCACAAAATTTATGGTTATAAGAAACGGCTTTTTACAATCCGATCCTAAAGATCAGATTATTCAGGTCATAAACAAATAAGAATGAAAACTGACTACCACATACTTGACAAAGGAGTTAGCTATTTCTATTGGTTTCCACCTTATGGTGAAATCCATACCTAGAGATTAAAATATTAAGTGATAGTTGGTGTTTATCAATAAAAACTGATTTAACAGTTACCTGTTACTCTTCCATTACAGGGCACACACAATGAAGTATAAAATATTTGACCTTTTATTCGTGCAATTACAGTTCTGCTGGGAACATTAAATCCCAGGGAAAGGACCTCTGACAGCCATCTGCTCCATCATCCTGCTCAGTGTGACCTGCACCATTCCTGGAGGTCACTCTCAAGGACCCCCAATGGCAGACGCCCTGATGTCCCCAAATAACCTCAATTTAATCGAGAATTTCCTCAACCAAAGCATTACCTACCTGTTTCTGCTAAAGAGCTACAGCAGCTGAGGCAGCCTCGCACAGGTCCCCTGCCAGATGGGCACGTTCCCCCTGTGGGTTATGTGGGTATCTCTTTAGCTGAAATCTCAGGAAATATCACTAAGCATCTGACGGTAAAGAGTCTGACTTTAAAACTGTCTATGAAGGAAAGAGCTGTTTAGATGAATACAGAGCTATCCATCAGCAGGGTATTTAGATGTGACCCTTGAAATCCAGCTCGCCTGTGTGCTTGGTGTTAGATGAATGCTAAAGTACTTTGCTGAATTGAGCCCAAATATCCATGTTTGTCTCCCTTAACTAGCTGAAGCCACATTAGTTAAAGAATTTGGGCAGCACAGGAAACCTTAAATCATCTGGCAATCAGTAACATTGGAGTTAATCCCTGTGCTTGATTTCCTGTGCAAATGCAACGTAACCACGAGTGAATCCTATGTCATCTCTGCACCGGTCTAAAAAGATGGGGCTTTAACATCAGGCATACGGCTACCTGAGCCAAGCCATACGTTAAACCTCATTTTTCTGCCATGGGTAATGAGGAGGACCATCACCAAACACAATATACGGTTTTAGGTAGAAGAGATCATGGTGGGCTTCATCTACAACACCACGAAGCAGCCTCAGAAAACTTCCCAGATGTCTCCTTTGATTCTGACAAAGGCAAGGGATGCAAGATCATGGGAGATGCAGCCACTTTGCAATGGCCCTAAAGTGTTACTAGATATCACACAATGATTTCAAGCTCTTGGCAAGCTGGTCATGTAATCTGGGTTAGGGTAAACTTGATTGTCCTCGTTCTATGAGTATCTGCAATACAACTTCACGGAAGAATACCATATGGGAAACATATGCAATTCCAACAGTGACACCCAGCTGAAGTTTACTTGTTGCAGGAGAAATTAACTCTCTTACTGCTATCGGGCTGAGCAGGAACCTGAAGGCAGCCAGATCTTCTTAGGGCTGCCTTCATGTTTGCTAGCTCCAAAGCTCTGGTGCTCGGAAACTAGACATCTGCAAAGGCAAATGTGATTAATTCTGCATAAGTTTCAGATCATTTGCTGGTTTATGCCATGTTCCAGCCAGCTAAATTTGTCTCAATAATTAATGCATTTACACCAGCAAGCAGCCCTCCTTAGGAGCCATCGTTGACAATTGTCACTAGCCTATTCACATATCCTTCAGTAACCAAATATAAAAACCTCTGTGTCTTCAGAGACCAAGCCATTGTGGTCTGGGCCACACTCTAATTAATGAATGGTGCTTTCAATGAATTACTTCACTCTTTCAATATTGATTTTGGATGATTGCTGACCAGGAGATGCCTTTAAACATTTAACTTCTTGCAGAGAACACTTTGGTTGTTTGAGTTCTTTTTTAGAATGGTGTTCAGATACTGTATAGTACTATGATGTGGAAATACCAAGGTCAAGGCACTAGTTATGGCTGAGACAAAGCAGAAAATTTTTTTCTCCTACCTAGCATGTACCACGCACCATTGTTCATTTAAGTCCTAGAAGCTGCCGGCTAGTGCAAGGCTGGTAAATTAGCCTGAACAGAACTGCTCCTACAGAGCCAAATTAGCATGGACACCTCTACTGTGCATCCATTGCGGTGGATCAGACACCAAGTGCCTCTTCATCCCAACCAGTACCCTAAGAAGCAAAGCTATGCCCTTGCTTTTCACCCTTCTCCTGCCTTTTCAGTCAAATACCAGCCAAAATCAGTCCATCTATGTAAAACAGTCTGGCCTGATGCAGCCCAGAACATGGTGGAAAACTCTGTTCACCAAAATGCCTGCCAGGCCGCTGTAGCTTGAGCAATGGTTTGGCTGGATTTTCTCCCATCCCTCAATCAGGAGCAATTAGACCCAAAATAGCTCCAAAAGAGAGCTACCGAAAGTAAGGATCTGCTTTTCACCAAGATGCAGTTACTGGCTGAAAATTCCTTAGATAAGACTGGAGTGGTTGCCAGTAGTGACTGATCTAATTAAAAGCAAAGCAATTTTCATTACCGCTGCTTTTCTTCTCACAACAGCAACGTCCTGAAGCAGTCGCCCTCTTAGCCTATGTCCATGACTGTAAAAGAGGCCTCTACTCTGCAGATGCTGCCTGCTCAGGCAATGCAAACAAATATCCTCTCTATAATTTGAGGACAGCTGCAATTCCCCATGACTGGGCAGTGAACCCTCACGTTTGGTGTGCACCGGGTCCCCTCTCTTTCCATGCAACATTCTCCCACCTACGGTGAAATGAGATTTCGGTTACCAGCTCTGAAGCTGCAGCCTGGCTCAAAGACAAGCCCATACTCTTTTTGGCCTGGGCATCACGACCCCGTGTCCTGACCCAGGTGGGACAGACAGCCTGTCGTGAAATGCTGTTTGTGTCTTGTCCATACATTTTGGGGTAAAACCTCTGGAACCCGGGCTTAATAATTGCACAAAAGCTGGTGAAGATTTTCACTCCATTCTCCCACTGCTATGTCACTTCCACAGCCCTAAAGGATTAAAAGAAAGAAAGGTTTTGTCTCTGAAGAAGCTGGAAATGGCTGATCCCCCACAGAGAACAAATCTTGGGAAAAAAAAGACCAGACTATCACTATTCTCAGTGCAGAGGATTCAAAGCAGAAAGCTGGCGGTGTGTGTGCATGGAGGGGAGGACGCTCAGTGTGTGGGTGCCAGGGAATGCAGTATCTCACTTGCAGAGCAAAATCAGCTTATGTTCGAAGCATGACATGACCACATCCCTCACTGAGGGCTAGCTCCTTCGCCTGCCGTGGAGAAATTACCATGGCTATAAAGCTGACACGGTGGCTTGTGCACCAAAATGCTGCTCTTAAGCAGCGGACGCAGCTAGTCGGCGTCTGTTGGCTCAAGAACAAGCAGAAGCCCTTAGCCCCACGCCGCAGAGCACTGAATTTCTGCTGAGAGGTACCAACCACCTTTGCTACCCCCCAGTTCCCAGTGTTCATTAAGGATGCTCACAGTTTACTTTAAAATGATTTAATCTGCACAGCTGCCACGAGGACTGGTTCTGCCTTCCCCTCCACCTCCAGCTGCACATTCCTGCCTCCTCCCCTGCACTCAGCAGATGGTGAGCTGGCTCACAGGCCTGACCCATCTGAAACGCAACCGCACTGTTGCGTTGGTAGGGTGAGTTAGGTGGCATGAGCATGTGGCTGAATTGGGGATGGGTATGTAGGGATGGGATGGGGTTAGCCTTTCAGCGGTTGTGCAGACTTAGAACAACTCCAACCAGCCAGGAGGGATCTCACCCATGCTAGATCTCCAAGCCCATTGCAGGGTCTGCAGGGAGCATGCACAGGACCCCGGGAGCTTATGGGTACATGCACCTAATTTCACAAGATAAAGAGCTGTGCTCTGCAAGTGCCGGCTGCTCCAGCATTCAGGCTGGAGAAGATTCCTGCTCAAAGGTCTCCATTCAGCCTTGTTAATTAAATGCACTTCAAGTCACGAGGTAGTAGAAACAATAAAATTAAAAGGACTGGGGCTTATATCCCAGCAGCCAAAAAATGTGAGAGGTAAGATCTCAACTGTAAAGTTAGCTTAGCCATTCTGTCAATAGAAAATATTTGCCACACTTACTATTCCCACCAATCTTTGTATGAGCACCATACTGATTGCTCCACCAAATACAGTCCAGAAGAGCAACCAGGTCAGTACAGCAGTACAGGTGATGTTTGCCATCACTCCTTCCCTTTCTTACTCTGAGTAAATTCGAGCGCACAGTCTCATGTTGCAGTCACAGGGGCTTGTGCTTCTTGCTTTGTCTTGGGAAGTCTATTCCCTTAGTCAGGTCATGCTCTGATCAGGTTCAGGCTAGGTGTTTGCAACGGGACGTTCACCAACCAGATCCCGCAGTTTCCTTTGGAGGTCTGAGATGAATGGAGGTGACTGTCTGAGTCCTCATCAATTCAAAAGTTTAAATGTATCCCTGTGAAACAGCCCACCTCCCTTAGGGGTGCAGACTACAGTGCCTTATCAGGATCTTCCAGATCTGCTCGGTGATTACACACCACTTTACAGGGAGCAAAGTTATCAGCTGTGATACAAAACCTCAAAGCAAGACATTTCGCATCTTTGCTCCCATTTGTTGTATAAGACACCAGGCTGCTCGTGCTTCATCGACCATACATAACAAATTGTTGTAAAGCATGTTTTAATATCTGTTCCACAAATCTGCATTGACGTCCTCTCTGACACTTTATTAAAACCAATAAACACATGCCCATAATGGAGAACTGCTGTAACAGCACTTGGCTTTTTGACCAGGGTATCAATTCTCCCTTTGTGCGCGGGAAAAGGGGGTATTTATTTATTTAATTGTGCTTCCTTCTCCTGGGCTCTGCGGTTCATGCTGTTCCCAGTCATGCTCCACAGAGTCCAGAGGATGTCAGCTTCGCCGCTAATACTCTGGGAGCTGAACCTTGTCGGGATCAGCCAAGGATTTCATCAGCGCAAGGTCAGCGCAGGCACCTCCCTTCCTGTGGGAAACTCCGCTGGACTAGATGACCTCTAGGGGTCCCTTCCAACCCAAAACATTCTATGATTCTATGAAGCAGCTCCCTGGCCCGGCTCTCTGCAGCATGGAGGTCGCTTTCTGGAAACCCTGGATGCCTTCTCAGGTCGGAGTAGGGCTATCAGAGATCAACTCACAGCCACCTGAGCATAACGTGGAGAGCGTTACACACCATTGCACCACCAGAAGTGCAAAGCTGTGCCTACGCAAACGCTCACGGGGCTGAGATCTGCAATATGCCTCGGCAGTGGCTCGGTGTGAGAGGGTCCGGGCGCAGGCTTGCAAAACGATTGAAGGATAACAATCCCTCCTGGCAGCCCTCCTGAGGAGGTACATATGCACAGGAATCGGTAAACATGCGCAAATGTGTCCGTACGCACGGGCACACTGTCCAGGCAGACAAGCACGTAAAGATGTAGCATTAACCCAGAGAGCATCCTGTGCAATTACTGCCCTGTTTTTCCATGCTATGCTGTGGTTTCTTTGGAAGTTATTAGTGTTCAGCCCTGCAAGAAGACAGAAAGTCCTTTCAGCTGCGAGGCCTGAGTAGCGCGTTTTGCTGCATGTTGTTTACATCCCAGGGTTCCTGCCTATCCCAAAATCCTGCCTGTCATAAGGCAGTAAGAGCAAGTCAGGATCTCAAAAGGAACCAAGTTTTTTGGGGTGTTATATTAAACAAACAAACAAAAAAAAACCTGTCTGTGAAAAATAACACTTTCTGACTCAACAGAGCTGTTTCACAAGCTTAATTTTTGGTTTATGTATACTGAGTTCCCTCGGCAGTAACACTATGCTGGGCACACGATGGGATCCTGCATCTGAGTTTAATAGCAGCACGTAAGGTGGTAGATGCCCCATCCCCAGAAACATTCAAGGTCAGGTTGGACAGGGCTCTGAGCAACCTGATCTGGTTAAAGGTGTCCCTGCTCATTGCAGGGGGGGTGGACTGGGTGACCTTTAAAGGTCCCTTCCAACCCAAAACATTCTGTGAGTCTATGGTTCTACAAGCCCAGAATTGGGACCTACATGCACACCCGCTACACAGCATCTGCGCTGTTTACAGTCTCTGGTAACGTTTGCTCCCAGCTCTGCAGTGAGAGGGCAAGAGCTGTTCTGCTCAACTCCTGCCTCTTCAATAGCATTGTCGTGACTGCAGATTTCTTCATCAGTGGCACGACCAGACTGATTTTGTGAGGCTGGTATTTCAGGGATTAAAAAAAAAAAAAAAAAAAAAAGATCAACCACAAGTACTTTATTTCTTCATTTGGTGGTGAGTAAGATTTGTTTCAGACATTATTCAGCAGCAAACAAGACGTACAAGAACACTTTCATAGAGTGGCATGTGGCTTAAGAGGACAAAACCAGGCCTTTAAATAAATGGTCATGTTATTTAAAAGGATGCAAAGTATTCAAATCAGAATATATTCCTTACTAAGAAATTTAATAGGAGCTGTGATGTCTTGACCTTGGCTGGACGCCAGGTGCCCACCAAAGCTGCTCTATCACTGCCCTCCTCAGCTGGGCAGGGGAGAGAAAATTTAAGGAAAGGCTCCTGGGTCGAGAGAAGGACAGGGAGAGATCACTCAGCAGTTACCATCATGGGCAAAACAGACTCAACTTGGAGAAATTAATTTAATTATTACTAATCAAATAAGAGTAGGGTAATGAGAAAAAACAAATCTTAAAACACCTTCCCCCCACCTCTGCCTTCTTTCTTGACTCAACTTTACTCCCAATTTCTCTACCTCCTCTCCACAAGTGGCGCAGGGGATGGGGTATGGGGGTTGGGGTCAGTTCACTGAACTTTATCTCTGCCTCTCCTTCCTCCTCACACTCTTCTCCTGCTCCAGCCTGGGGTCCCCCCACGGCAGACAGTCCTCCACAAACTCCTCTAATGTGGGATTTTCCCACAGGCTGCATTTCTCCACTCACTGCTCCAGCATTGGTCCCTCCCACGGGGTGCAGTCCCTCAGGAGCAGACGGCTCCAGCGTGGGTCCCCGCGGGGTCACCAGCCCGGCCAGCAAACCTGCCCCAGCCTGGGCTCCTCTCCCCACGGGGCCACAGGCCCTGCCAGGAGCCTGCTCCAGCGCGGGCTTCCCACGGGGTCACAGCCTCCTTCGGGCACCCCCCTGCTCCGG
>BOSO01011690.1:0-77463 GCA_018403395.1 Gorsachius goisagi
TCCTGGGCAAGGACCCTCTTCCCCCTTTGAGAAAGTTGGCTCCCATTTAACGCCAGCAAGCCCGGTGCTGTGTAGACCATCCCATGTCAAAGAACCCAAAGTCATGGCAACGACACCAGTCACGAAGCCACGTGTTAAGTTCCCTGGCTTTTCTGCCCAAGGGCTTGGAAGTAGTTGGTTTCAATAATTTTGTGTGAAGCCCATGAAGACATCAGAGTGATACAAATTATTCTCCCATCCACCTGACCAATGAGCACATCTAACAGAGATGACAAAGGCCAGGAGAAACAGACATCCATGGGGAAGCTGAAAAAAATGAAGGGAGATGTTAACCCAAGAGGAACCTCTAACTCTGTAAGACTGTCCTTTTATAAAAGAGCTATGGGACTAGAGGTCTTGATTCACACAATGAGACTCGTATGACAATAACTAGACAAGGAAACAAGAAAAAAAATAGTTTAAGGAAGATCAGTGTTTGCTTTCATCTCACCACAGCAGTAGCATTGTGATTAGTTGTGATGTTCTCCTGTTTTCAGACTAATGAGTATGTTAAACTGTGTTTCGTATATACTTTCTGGCACCATGTCAGCTTCTTAAGATCACTTGAAAGTGGGAAGAATGCCACAGCAGAGCTTGGAAAATAACCTTGCCAATCTCTCTCTTGTTTTTACTCTCCTCCAGCCTTCATGCACTCCTGCAAGCATCCTGGCTGGCAAAGGAGACGCGGCACCGTTAAACTCGAGGCAATGCCAGCCGTGTGCTTTATGAATGGGTTGCACCTTGTGGAGCAAGGTGCTCATGTCAGTACTGCCATTGCACACGTCCTTGCTGAGGGCTGCTAAGTCCCTGGCAGTGTCTCTGTTGTCCTATGGCTGTTTGCTTTGCTGTGATATTTGGTCTTTCAGGTGCTCTATTTATACCATGACTTGGGTTTTTGGGTTTTTTTGGTTTTTTTCTTCCCCTATAGCTCAGTTAGCAAAAGAAATCTACCAGCACTTCATTCATCACATTTTTTATCTGCCATGGCAAATATATATAAATAAATAAATCTTTGTCAAGGGAACTCTAATGGGATGCTCCTATGTGGATAATTATTACTTCCCTGTCAACAAAAGGTTATAAAAATTTTTCTTTTGGGAAAATGCAGTAGAGACACTTTTCCTGGCAGGCAAATACTGTACAGATGTTCTTCTCTGGATAATACAGCTGAAATGCTCCTTGTAGGATAACTTGACATAAATGCTTCTGTTAGGCTGATTTCTGTGTCACTGAAAGACTGTTGACTGTTTTCCTAGGAGGAAAAAAAGCCTTCTATGGTTTCTTCCTATTGGGAAAACATTATTCAGGCACCTGTTTCTGTCGGGAAAATACAAATAAAAAATTTTATTTTTTTTCCTGTTAAATGCATCAGAGTCTTGGTTCAGAAAAGCTGTTAAACACATGCTTAAATCTGTCTGTATTTACAGGGTCAGATTCTTACCTGTTCAGCTGTTGACTAGCTGCACAGCAGGGATTGCTCAGCTAACCCCTTTCTTTAGTGCTGCGAGGACAAGTTCACAAGTGAAGTGGAAGACTTCTGGCTGAGTGGAATGATTTCCTGCTGGAGCCATGGTTTAGCTGACACTGGCAGCGCTTTCAGCTGGCTTGGGTGGATGGACATTTTCCTGGAAACAGCTGTCTCGCCTTGAATCATCCCAGGCAAGTTCTCTGAGGGAAACATCGCCTTCTGGAGTATCTGCGGTGGGGGCAGATGAAAAGGCAAACCTTGCCGTGTTGTCAACCTTCCCATTTTCTGTCCCCAGCTACAGTTGGATGGTGCTGCAATTCCCAGCCCTAAGCCCCCATGCTTAGGAGTATCTGGAGGAAATTGCAGATGGCAGGTGTCTGTTTATTCTGTAGTGCCTCTGTGTAAATACTGTATTTTTTGGGGGGGTGATTACCTGTCTCTCTCTACAAACATGAACTGCAGCTGACTTAGTTGCCTTGTGTGAGGCATCACAGGAGCCAGAAGGAGAGGGGCCCAGAACAGCATGTTGGTCCAGGGCAGCGTGCCTGTGTGTGGTGGCTGCCATCTCTGATGCTTGTTTCTGAACCTGGTTTTGTCTAAACTTGTAGAAATATGCTTCAGAAGGTGTTGTGGGTTTTGCTTTTTGGTTTTTTTTTTTTGGTTTTTTTTTTTTTTTAATCCTTGTCTTCCAACCTTTTTTTGCCACTGGGGGTGGGGAATGGAGAGACTGCATTGGGCATTTCAGATACTTTTGACTATCAAGTATATAATGAAAGTGTTTGAGATTAAAGAGTAGGCCTTAATTGCTGACATGAATCAATGTGCTGTGCATGATGTGTGTACAGGAGAAAGAGTGCTACTCAAGAAAATTATTGCTTTTCACCCTCTTAATTACTACTGCTCTGAGGTCTAGGCTGGGGTCTAAGTGCTGTTTCTCAGCTGCTTTGTGTCCAAGAGAGTAAAATGGTTCTTAGAATTAAGAGGAAATGGAAAATGATTTGTAGTTCAGACAGGTCTAATTTGATTTCATTCCTTTGTCAGTCTGTCCTGTCCTTGTGAACTACCAGCGGAGTAACGCTTGCAGACAGATGGGTGGTGGCACCTCTGCTCTCACAATGGAGCTGAACAGCAGCGGCTGCTCTGGGGAGATTGCTGCAGAGCTGGACTGAGCAGAATTGACATTGTTTGTTTCTGTAGGATAAAGACTTGATTTGTGGGGGGCTGGCCCTGGCTGGATGCCAGAGGCCCACCAAAGCCGCTCTATCACTCCCCTCCTCAGCTCCACAAGGGAGGGAAAATATAAGGAGAAGCTCATGGCTCGAGATGAGGCTGGGGAGAGATCACCCGCCAATTACTGTCATGGGCAAAACAGACCCAACTTGGGGAACATAGGTTAACTTATTGCCAAATAAATCAGAGTAGGGTAATGAGAAAATAAAACCAAATCTTAAAACACCTCCCCTCCACCCCTCCCTTCTTCCTGGGTTCAACTTCACTAACAATTTCTCTACCTCCTCCCCCCCAAGTGGTGCAGAGGGATGGGGAATGGGGGTTGTGGTCAGTTCAACCCACGTTGTCTCTGCTGCTCCTGCCTTCTCATGCTCTTCTCCTGCTCCAGTGTGGGGTCCCTCCCACAGCAGACAGTTCCTCCACAAACTTCTCCAGCATGAGTCCTTCTCATGGCCTGCAGTTCTTCAGGAATTGCTCCAGTGTGGGTCCCTTCCACAGGGTGTGGTCCTTCAGGAACAGACTGCTCCAGCGTGGGTCCTCCCTGGGCTGCAGGTGGAGATCTGCTCCACTGCTAAACCCCCTGGGCTGCAGGGGGACAGCCTGCCTCACCATGGTCTCATCACGGGCTGGAGGGGAATCTCTGCTCTGGTGCCTGGAGCACCTCCTCCCCCTCTTTCTGCACTGACCTGGGTGTCTGCAGGGCTGCTCCTTTCACATCTTCTCACCCCTCTCTCCTGGCTGCCTTTGTCATGAAGAATAGCTGCCTGCAGACCCGTATACAGTTTATCTGTGAATCTCTGACAACATAGCATCTTTACTGGATTGACCTCCCCCAAACCAGCAGTGACATAAGGGAGACTGCCTTGTCACTTCCAACTCATTTGAGTTGTTATAAATGAGTAAAGATGAGCTTGGAGGAGAAAGAAAAATACCTCCTAAATTTTAAGCAAATGGGAAATACAAAGTAAAAGATTTCTCCAAGGTTTAAGTCATTATTCCTTTGATGGGAAATCACAACGAGGAGTTGTTCAGGCACCAGGGGATATATTTAAAGTACAGCTCTGCACAGTGTAGCGTGAAAGAGGCCTGCTAGCCTTAGTGTTTCTCTTCTTCTGTTAATGAGAAACGTTTGCTTACAGAGCAAGAAGAGCGCTCTGACTGTCTGTCCAGCCTGATACCCTGACCACCAAACTGTGAGGTCACGTCCCTCTTGCTTGTGCGTGACACCTGCCCTTTTCAGAGCTAGGCCCGCACTGGAAATAAATTTCCTCAAGGTAACTGTAGTTCATAACTTGGTTTTGGAAGAGGCTTTCAGTAGTCATGTATTTCTTTCCAGCAGTAGATGGCAGCAATTTTCCTAGTCCTAATCTGAGAAGATCTATATGTTAATTACTGTAAATTAATGTATTTTAAAAGGTGAAGGCTTCAGTTGCCCTTTTCACCAGTCATTATTAACTAAGATGTCATCCCTGCTGTCCTCTGGTTACTCCAGTGCTGGGCAATAGCGAGACCAGTGCCTGAGCCTGCCCATCCTGGGCTTGGCTTCTGAAAAGCCCAGCCAATGCCAGGGATGCTCGCTGCATCAACCTCCGTGCTGGCGAGGCAGTGTGGGACCAACAGTCAGCCAAGCTGGCCCCCCGGGCTCTCAGCCATCCCTGGTGCCCCCAGGCACCAGCAAGAGGTAGACCAGCCCCCAGCTCCCTTGGGGTTATACTTTGGGGATAACACAGGTGTAGGAAAACATGCGGGCCCACATCCTTGCCTTCAGCTAGGAGGAGAAGTAAATAGCTTGGCAAATAATGAAGTACAGAAAACCCTATGATGGATGACTAGTTAAACAAAGTTAGAGGAAAAAGAAAAGAGCAGAAATCATCTGGGTCAGAAATAATCAGCCTGTGTATATTACTCTAAGCTGAATTTTCCCCCTTGTACATGCTGTACTTGTATTTCCAGAAGACTGTCATTAAGAGACTAATTTTTAAATGAAATGTTCGTGATCAGTATAAAGGTATGTAACAGGAGATAGAAAGTGTGAGAAATAAATTGAGCAACATTACGATATGAATCTAAAATATAATGGCTCCTGTTATGTGCGCATAGAAATAATGATGTTTAAATTAGGGAAGCTTCATCAACTTTAAATGAATAACTGATCTCCAGTGGACAGAGAGAAAACTGATTTTAATGATTGTTTTAAACTAACATTTTGTGTAATAGATGTTTAATGCATTTGTTCTAAAACAATTAATTGCAGTGCCATGTCTTATTCATGGCACAAGCACTGCTATTCAGCAGTTTCTCTATCCTTTCTCTCTCTCAAAGTCTACAGTAAATTGGGATTTTTAAAGTTGATGATCCATTTCAGAATGTCTGATAAATATCCCCTCCACTACTGCTTTTGATGATATGTCTGGCTGATTTGGCTGTGTCATGTGAAATGCAAGTGCAAGGCCAAGAATCAGACAATTTATTATTGGGTAATTGTATTAAAACCATATTAAGCTCTGTTCACCCTGAAACATGGCAGGAATTATGACCTGCAGCTTTTCAGTCACCTGTGTTCCATTCCTGGCTGTGTTACTAGGAACCCACATGCTATTTCACATTTAAAAATATGCCTGTGGTATAATACAGGCAGGTGAAGGAGACTGACCTGCCCAAAATCAGAATGGGAATTAGAAAGGGATGGGCAGGGGGGAAGAGAAGGATCCTTGAATAACCTGAGCATCATCACCATTGCAATCATTGTGGTCACCTGACATATCTAGCAAGGGAGATAAGATCTTTTCCTTAATCATTATAGGAAACTGGGTGTAAGATCTGAGCTTGTGGGAACTGGTAAAAATGCTCTTGCCTGCACCCTGGATAAGTGACTAATTCTAATATAACGCCCTTAATGAAAGAAAGACAATCAAGGGCTGGCTGCTGTCCCCTAGTGCCTCAAGCAGCACCTTCATCACTGTTTTTGCTCTTTTACTTGGGCTGCTTTTATGTTCTCCCAAGTGTATTCAAAAGGTGAGGGTACTCATGGGACTGGACATTCACCGATGAAGCTGTCTACTTCCAAGTGCTCCTTTTGACCTTGCCCCATTTCCCCTGCTAAAAAGGTCGTGTACACAGTAGGCAGAGCTGTTGTAGAGCCACCTTTATGTCAATACAGCAACCATCCTGCCTTTTCCTGTGGTAACAGGGCCATTTCACAGCAACTGTTCCCAGCAGAGAAATGGAGGCACACTAATATGCCTGTCCATTTCCAGGGGCTCTCGCAGCCTCTCCAGCTTAGAGCAGGGAGGTGAGCAGGAGGCAGCCCCCATGGCACGAGGCAAAGAGACTCCTTTAAGAAGAGGTGACTGGGAGGATGCAGAGCAGGAATCGTCTGCCAGGTGGGATGAGAGGGGTGAGCTCAGGCACTGAAATGGCTTCTCTTGGCACTCATACACAGATGGTGTGAGCAGAAAGCAGAAGAGGTTGTGAGGACCAGGTGGTTGTGTCCAAGTCATTTACGTGCTTTGATTTTTACCTTCTAAGTGAGATTTAGTCTTTTTATTTATCTGCTTGATGCTTCTGAAATGTTCTCTCCCTGACAACATTACTAATACGGGCACTTGCATTTTCTGGAAGCAAGCCATTTAATACCTGATACATTCTCCCCAGGGCCTGGACTGGAGTTATTCTGGTCACCGAAATGCTTCATGCTTTAAAGTGGCTGCTGCATGTGAGTACAGGGTTTGTGCTTGTCTTCTCCATGACCACTCAGCAGGCAGGTTCCTCCCTGGAGTCCTAAGCTTTCCTGCCCCTCGCTACTGCCAGCATTGTAGTTCTTTGGTACATGATGGCCTGTTGCTGGTTTTGACCATGTGCAGATGTAGATGCTGCAAAGGGTTGGTTTGTAGCTTCATGGTAAATGTTGCATAGGGATCTGTGACAGCAGGGACCAGCTCCCTTTGTGGGGGATGAAATGTAAGTGCTCTCGTTACCAAACTTGCGCCACACTCTTGCTGAGCACAGGCTGCATCTGCTGGGAAGATGAAAAGCAATGAGCTTGCATTAGACAAGTAAACTTGCAATATGAATTCTCCCTCTCCAAGATCCCTATATCCCTCATGATGCAGTCCTGTGAGCAAGGACTGACATATACTACAGGGCTGTGTAGCTTATCACAGTAAGACTCTGGCTCAGCTGATGCCTCTAGATACCAGCATGAAATAAATATTAATAACACAGGAGCCTCCCTGCTTAGTATATTCCTGTTTCAGGCCTTCTTATTACTGCTCCTTTGCAGCTGGAGAAATGGATGGAAAATCATCTACTTTCAAATAAGACTAGAGCTGAAAGTGAAAGGGGGCCAAAAAGGGCAGCTGAAATAATTACAGGCATAAGGAGACTTTAATTTGAGACAATATTAGGCAAGATAAACCCCACTTAATTCTAAGAGAAAACTAATAAACAGGAGTGTGACAGCAGGATGTATAATAATGAATGGCACAGAGAGGGTCAGCAGGGTTATTCCTTACCGTATCTTTCCAGTATACAAGAGGGATGCTCAATGAAACTCAAAGGTGACAAGCTTGAAATGGATGAATGAATTCTCTTTATACTGTGCAAAACTTAACCTGTAGATTTCAATTCCACAAGATCCTGTGCTGTTATGAGATATGCTTGGATACAAAACTGGTGAGGATTTTACATGCCACCCTTATTAGATCTATTCTGTTCATTTAAAAGCAATTTAACTTTGTGTATTAACCAGAAATCAGAGGGTGTGTTTCAGAAACAGAAGCAGGCAACTTCCTTCAAAGATCTTGTAAGACAAAGTGAAGACTATACCGAGAACAACACTTAGCTTTCAAAACTTTCCCCTGTGCCTGCTAAGAGGTGCTAAGCAGGGTAAAGGTTGATGAGGCTTGTTAAACCATGTGCTCTGAAATGACTGTGCAGGCTCAAAAATACTGAATTCGCAATTGGTTTTTATACTTCCCTTGGAATCAGCTAGCTTAAGAAAGCAAGCTCTGTTTTGTTCTGATATAGTAAGTGTTTTACTCTCTTTATCAGAGGAGATTGTGCCTATCTAATGGAGAGAATATTTGACTTTGTATTTGGGATACAGATGATGAAATTCTGATTCCTGAGGCAAAAAAGAACCTGCCTTTCCTCTAGTTCTGCTCATGTGATGGAGTTGCCAAAACTCACCCTTTCCCCTGTTGAAAAGGGAGCCGACTGGAAAATCTGTGCTGAACGCAAACGTACTGTACTAGGTGCTTTTTTTTTTTCTTTTATGATTCTTGTGGCACTTGATATTTATTTTTACTTTCTAGTACTTGCTAGACGGTTCTTGCCACTGGACCAAAAGTGATGGAAATATTTAATGCATGACATTATTTATCTTTAGATATTAATGGAAGTAGGATAAATGACTGCAGATTTTACTTTGTTCTAAAATTGATTACATCTCTTTTGCATGCTTCATATTATCTGGGGGGATTTCAGTCACGCATATGATTTAGTTATGTTATGGCACTGAGTCGTACCAGTGACTCGGGAGCCTGAGAGAGTTGGGTAGGTTTAATGCTAACTTGGCAGAGTCAGGATGAATCCCATATAGATGGAGAAAAGTAGGCCGAGCTACCTGATGCAGTTTGCATTGACTCCTACAAACCCAGGGCTAGATTCTGATCTCGGTTACATTAGCACTGACTCTACTCAAGAGTTACCAAGGAAATAGCCAGGCCTACCAGGTGTATTCATTTAGGCAGACAAAACCTGTTGCTTCCTTTTGGCATATTCATTTGGATGATGATTTCACATGTCCAACAACATGGACTACCAGACATGAGACATCCTGGACAGATGGACACTGTGCATGTTAACCAACTCTGTAGCTCAGATAACTGTGCTGCATGCATTCGCTCAGTCTCACGTGGGATATTGTAAACACCCTGCTTTGGACTACCACTGTTGGGAAGTCTGGACTACAGTCTGATTCAAAGCCCTCCTGTATCAATAGTGCTCCAGCAATGCAACTGAGCTCTGAATCTCACCATTTCTAAAGGTACCTTTGATGTTTGATAATGTTGATAGGCAATTCCTCATTGCACTGAAAAGCAGAACTGATGGCTGTCATCTTCTAGGTGGAGGATCTGATTTACCAGGGGCATAGCCAGTAGCTCGAGGGAAGTGGTTAACCTTTTCTGCTCAGCACTTGTTGGATGGCATTTTGAATACTGTGTCCAATTTTGCGCCCTCCAATTCAAGAAATATGCCAATAAATAAACTGCAGAGAGCCCCCAAGATGGCTGGGAGCTGAGGCACTTGCCCTGTAGTGAAAGGCTGAGGAAGCCCATCTTGTTCAACCTGAAAAGAGATGGCTTTGGGGAGACCCAGTAGCTGCCTCTTGGTACCTACGCGGAAGCATCAAGGAGACAGAGCCAGGGTCTTCACAGTGGTGTGTCGTGGAAGGATGGGAGACAGTGGGCATAACTTCAAATAAGAGTGGATATAAGGGAAGCTTTTTTTCCCGTTGAAGATGATGAAGCTGTGAAACAGGGGCCCAGGGAATCTGTGTACTCTCTGTCCTTGAATTTTTTCAAGACCCAATGGGATTTTGAATGCCCTGAGTAAACTGGTCTGATCTCATGGCTGACCCTGCTTTGAGCAGGGGGTTGGACTAGAGACCTCCTGACGTCACTGCTGGCCTGAATTATCCTATGGCTGTAAGCAATTTACATCCTGTAGGGTCTGCAACCCCTGCGGAGTCTGTGTCACGGTGAGCCAGGCTGTGCTCGGTGGGGGGCAGGAATTTGGTCCTGTCCGGAGGATCTTTGGCATTTGTAGTTCGGTGTGAGCTGCTTACGTCTCAAAAGTCTCTGGTCTCACATCTGTGGTGTCACTAAACCACCAGCTAGTGTGTAAGAAGAAAGGCTGTACATCCTGACCATATGTTACATAAAGCTTATTCCTAAATCTTCTTTCTGGGGTGCATCCTATGCTGGGGGTCAGAACCATTAACACATCTGGTGAATTTTTCTCTGGAGTGTTTTGTGCTAAATTATTTCCAGCCATGTAACACATTTGTGGCTGAGAAGATGCAAATAATGATCCAGAGATACTCACTGTAAGCCAGCAGTTTATTTAGCTTCATCCCATTAATACAATTAAATCTGAGGTGATGATCACTGATCACTGCACAGCTTCACAGGAATGCCTGGGCACTTGTAAAAAGAAAAGGTAAAAAGTTTATTTTCTAGGACAGGGTTTGGACAGATGCAATAAAACTGAATCCTGTCCGTCTCTGGAGATTTCTGATCCAATCACTGAAATCCATGTGTAAACCAGTAAAGAACCTGATCCTCCAGTGAGGATCTCTAGCTGCAATACTAGTGGAGTCCTTACTTGTAAGGCTATTGTAGAGCTCAATTTTGGTCAGTGAGACTCCTTTAGTCCCATAGAGACCTTTGAACAGAAAGTTATTGTATTTTTGTAGCCTTTTTTTTCCCCACAGGTGCTTAGGAAAATCAAACAAGAACCAGATGAAGAGGAGGAAGGTGAAATGTCAAATGTCTCAACCAATCCTGCTTAGTACGGAACATGGGCATCTATTGAATACAGAAGGCAACAGAAATAACTCTGCTGTTTGTTTTACAATCAGCAAGTTTACACAGAGGACCAGCAGGGGAATTGAGTGTGCTGGCATTGTTGGTTGTTTTAATTTTCAAATGCAGCTGAACAATCCATTTTGATCATCGGTCTCACTAACATTCTTACTAAATACAAATCAGGTCTTTCAGAGGACTTGGGTTTGCATCAAATTATTAAAATCACTGAATTGGAAACCACTTTTCACTCCCAGTTTTGAACCTTTTGCTGCACGTGAGTCACGTCACCCAAAATAGCCATCTCACGGAGTATTCACCTAATCCATCTGGTAGTGCAAACAGTTCAGGGACTCAAAATAAAAAGAAAATTGTTTACCTTTCTAAATAGGATATGAAATACTTTCTTGCCTCTTTACAGCAGCTCAAACATTTACACAAACTTGTTAAGCTGCTTAGAGAGAGGATTGTTTGTCCAGGTAATGCTTCTTTCAGTAAGTTAAGCTGCAAGGAAAGCAGATGCTTGACTTCATGGAATTCAGGGGATTCTGGAGAAATTGCCACTGGGAGAAATTTAAATAAATTAATGGAGAGCTTCTGATTTCTTTCCTTCTCTCTCTTTATTTTGAGAAAGTTATTCCCTCTCTTTGCAGAGGGCTCTGTGCAACACTCATAAGGAAGTAATTTAATTATGTAAAGCTGCTCCAGGTAAATATTATTTACAGATGGCTGAAAAATTTTGGATTATACTCGTTTGCCAAGAATAACCTCCCTATTTTCACTCTTGGCGGAGGGGTGTTTTTAGTCGTTCATCAAGGTAAGCTGCAGATTGTATACTCCTGTGTCTTTTTACCCATTTTGACTGTTTTCTTTCTTTGTGAATTTTAAATGGTAACCCTGCAGGCGCTATGCACATAATTGAAGTAAGCAATCTGCTTGTTTATCCCTGTTTTCCATTAATTAGATATGTGCAATCTAAATTTCCTACCAAAAAACATGAGAAGACATGCTAAGGGGCCAAATCTGCTTTCCCTCACAAGGCTGAACTGACAGTGCTGGAGGAGACATCTCCAGAGCAGGGGCACAGCAGCATTTGCAGCCATCTCAGCTTGAGCTGGACAGTGAGCTGAGGGCAAACAAGTCATACTGGAAGAGACTGGAGGAGTGACCCGAGAGGCCCCTACCCTTGGCAGCACCTGGGTGAGCCTTCATGTCCTTTGGGTTTGCTGCAGGCTGGATGTGCTGGAAGGCGAATGCACGTCCACAGGACGCTGTGAAGCCGGGGTGTTGTCCCTGGGCAGTGTGAAATGGTGCTCCAGGAATCTCACCCCCTACCTGAGGCAGGCTCACAGCCGCGTTGCTGTAGCTGCTGGATGCTTTTCTGTAGCCAGATTTCTTTTTTACTGCTTTGTTCACTGTTGACCTAGTGTCTCAAATCTTCACTTTGATAAATAACCAAGGTGCAACCCCTAACTTGAACAGTTATTTCGGACCTATGGAAGCACAGGTAAGGCCTAAGGGTACTGCTGTTTGCTAAGGGATCTCTGCGGTCCCCAGAGACAATTCAATGCAGAAGTGGCCCTGCTCTGCAGTGACCACATATTCAAAATGGGCTAGTGATCAGCTGTCAGGTTCAGCCCAGAACTGAAGAATCTGCCAAGAGTGAACTTCCTCAGAAGAAATCGAAGAGAGCTTGTGCTGGTTTTGGCTGGGGTAGAGTTAATTTTCTTTACAGTAGCTAGTATGGAGCTATGGTGAACACCTGCCTGCCGGGGGGAAGCAGTGAATGAATTCCTTGTTTTGCTTTGCTCGTGTGTGAAGCTTTTGCATTCCCTATTAAGCCGTCTTTATCTCAACCCACAAGTTTTCTCACTTTTACGCTTCTGATTCTTCCCCCATCCCACTGTGAGGTGAGTGAGTGAGCGTCTGTGTGGGGCTGAGCTGCTGGCTGGGGTTAAACCATGCCAGTCCTTTCTGGGGCCCAACATGGGGCTGGAAGGGTTTGAGATAACAACAGATTTGACTGGAATGTGCTAAATCAAATTTATAGCTGCTATTGCTGTTTAGCTGTTAATTGGCAGGCTCGTATGCTTGCCATGGGGCTTGCTCACCTTATTGTGTATTAGAGTCTAGTGCTTGTTAGTGGCTGCTTTCTGCTTTTGCTGCTTGCTGTGCTGCTGATCATCTTATGTGCTGTGCCTGGGAACATTTTGATAACAGCCATGGCCATGTGCCTGGGATGGCAGGTGGCCAGGGCATCACTGTTGTTCCTGTGCTGCTGCACTGGACAGGCTGGAACTCCGGTGTGAACTCGAGTCAAAGGGACTGTGATCTGTGCATGAGTCCACGTGGGAGCAGGATACCCCGAAGAGTCTGTGGCTGTGGATAAGCCCACGCCAGAGCAGGTACATCTTTAAGTGTCTGTGGCCACGGTTATGTCTGTGCCGCACCAGGTACACCCCTGAAGGGGTTGTGGCCCAAGGATAAGTCCACACTGGAGAAGGTACACCTTGAAGCATCTGTGGCTGTGGATAAATCCATACTGCAGCAGGTAGACCCGAAGCATCAGTGGCTTGTGCATGAGGTCATGCACCTCAAAACGTGTGGCCATGGATATCTCAACCCATGAGTTTTCTCACTTTTACCCTTTTGATTCATTCCCCCATCCCACCTGAGGAGAGTGAGTGAGCGGCTGTGTGAGGCTGAGTCACCGGCTGGGGTTAAACCACGACAGATATTCATGTAACAAGCAAAAGTGAACTGTTTTCCTGGCACAAGCTTGCCCACAAATGAGAAGAGAGGAGAGGGAGTAGCCTCAGTTCTGGGTGTGCAGAATGGCAGGTAAGTGGAGAGTTTCATAAAGGAATGGGTCAGTGAAAATGGAGCTCTGATCTAAGTTGCGAGGCAATCACAAGGAAAAGCTTTGGAACTAGAAGAAACTAGTGCTGTTTTTTGAGGTTCTGTTGCAGCAAGGACAAAAACTGGTTGAATACCCCCAAGGTATTCTGCTGTCCCTGGAAGTGACAGGAGATACTCTGTCTCTCCCTCCCAGTTCGTGCAGGATCAAGTGCTGTTTTAAGCATCCTGGCTGTTGTAACTGAGTAACCTGCTCTTGGTCACCAGTGTCTGGGTGAAGAGCCTGCAGGGAGGAGTCACCTGTGCAGGAGACCTTGCTGGCCTCCTGGCAGAGTTGCTGGACTTGGACACGCTGGTCTGCATCCACTGACAGGCAAAGCTGAGCTTGTGTGCTTTGTGAGCTTGGGGTGCTCTGCTTTTTACTGAAAGGGATAAATAAGTGGTTCTTTGAAGCTAATGGCCTCTTTTGTCTGTGTATACATGCCATAATCCCACTGCAATCCTGTAACAACCTCCCTGATGTCAGAGTGGCCTTGTACACATTCACGTTAATGAGCTATCGCATACTAACTCCCTGCCCAGCCCACACCCTCTTCCCTCTGCTGCTCTGAATCATTTTTCTTTCGCTTGCTTGTTGCTTGCCTGCAGTGATGGGTGTGTGCCCTTTTGCTCACTGGGAGTCTGGCAGTAAATCATACATTTGCTTTTTTTCTTTTTACATTCTGGAGCAGCTGCTCTGATTAGTTTGAAGTAGAATAAAAGACCTATAAATGGGGAGAATCCTGAAGGTAAGTACTTTACTGTGGACTTAATGTCAAGGTACAGTACACATAGTAGCTTTTACAGGGACCATTTAAAAACTGTTATCCACTGTATATTTTAAGGGCAGGACATAATTCAGACATCTGATTGACTGCCCTTGAACGTTGATTCTTGCTCTACAATTTTTATTTTTAATAAACCTTGATCTGAGAACTTTTGAGAACAGCATTCATCACCTTTGGTGGATTACTTCTGCTGTCTGAGTTGTGCCAGATTTGTGGTGACAATAAAGGAGAGGGAAGGAATGGCAAGCTCTATCAGAGGAGTAGTCTAAAAGTCACTCCTGTAAATTTGAGGAGTGCTTAAGAATTGCCTTCCCTTTTCACTGCAGAAAGTGTTATTTCTGATATTTCTCCTAGGGAGGACAGGATTCAGTGATCTCAGATCCCTGCAGAGACTATGACACCGTCTTAGTCCCTCTCTCAGGAATGGGGAAATGACAGTGACCTCCAGGGTACCCTCAATAGGCAAAGCATTGCCATTCTGAAGCACTGAGTCCAGGGATTTAACACAAGGATTTAGGAAGGGAACTGGACTTGAAATGTACTTCAGAGACCTGTCAATCAATGTTCTGTAGCTTTCAAGTCAGACTGTTGCTATTGAATGTATTGCAGTAGTCTTTAAACTGAGTCTCACAGCATCTCTAGTAAAATTATGGTGCTTCCTAGAACCCTTTGCCTGCCCCTGGTCCCATCTGCCCCCAGACATTCTCTCTGTATTTCCCTTGGTGTTGGCGGAGTTCAGTGTTTGACCAAGTCTGTCTTCATCCCGCCAGAGAAGGGTTGTTGGGTTTGTTGCGTGGGGTGGTGTGTTTGAGCAGCTCCTGCAGCCTGAGGGCTTTTAATGAACAATCTCTCAGGAGCTCTCCAGATATGCTTATCACCAGAATCCTCCCCAAAAGCATGACTTTCACCCAATTTTACACCTAATCTGCTTCCACTCCCCCTCTCATGGTCATAAGGGATGCTGACCGGGGTTTCTCCACCAGTATGCACTCTGTGCCCCACTTCTCGGTTGTTTTTGTCATGTCGCCATCACTCCACCATTTCACACAGCTGCTTTGACTCCTCTTCATGCTGTTCCCTAGCTCAGCAAAGAGCTGCCTGTTTCCCAACCCCTGCCCTTTTCCTGAGTCTTGGGATGTATCCCCTCCTTAAAAGGTTTCCACTGCAATGGGTGTTTCTTTGGATCTTATGAAATGCTTGAAGTCAATGCTGTGATTCTGCTACTTGAGCTAAGGCTGTCTCTGATGTGCCTGCTCCAAAGCTGTGCTTATTTAAATACCAAGACAACTGACATGTCTGCCCTGCTCAGGCGACTGGTCCTGTACCTTGATTTCCAAATAGTGGCTTCTTTATTTTGGAAGTACAAGAGGTGCCTCTGACCCTAAGCAGTTCAATGGAAGCTGCACACTGGAGGCTTGATGGAGGTGGAGGCTGGAGAGCACGGGCTCTCCAGTATGTGCCTGCGTGGAGCAGACATACCTATGCACTTGTCTTCCAACTCTTTTCTGCCAGGGAGCATTAATACTCAAAATAGAAATTAAGCAAGTAGTTTCAGCATGCATGTTCTGTTTCCTTTAAGACAGAGTATAACTCTAGTGTGCTTGATATTTCCAAGTACTGGCATTTTTACATAGGTAAGAAATCTTCAAGTCTGAAATACACTAAACAGCTTCTTACAGAAATTCAAGCCAATTTTAGAATATTACCGTGTTATCACAAGCCAAAAGCATTGGCAATCAAAGGTGTTTTTGAAGCCGTTAGCTGGAGTTCCACTGACTTGTTTTGGTTTTTTTGTCTTTGATAACACTCATTGCTTTTGAGGAAATGAACTCACTGACAGCTTGGAGGGCAGGACTGGCTTAGGAATAGTGAAAAAAACCCCAAATGCTTGTCGTTTAACCCCAGCCAGCAACTCAGCCCCACACAGCCGCTTGCTCACTCCCCCCAGGTGGGATGGGGGAGAGAACTGGAAGAGTAAAAGTGAGAAAACTCGTGGGTTGAGATAAAGACAGTTTAATAGGGAAAGCAAAAGCCGCACATGCAAGCAAAAGCCGCACATGCAAGCAAAGCAAAACAAGGAATTCGTTCCCTGCTTCCCACCGGCAGGCGGGTGCTCAGCCATCCCCAGGACAGCAGGGCTCCATCACGCATAACGGTGACTTGGGAAGACAAATGCCATCGCTCTGAACATCCCCCCCTTCCTCCTTCTTCCCCCAGCTGTATATGCTGAGCATGGCGTCATACGGTATGGAATACCCCTGGGGTCAGTCGGGGTCAGCTGTCCTGGCTGTGCCCCCTCCCAGCTCCTTGTGCCCCCCCAGCCCCTCGCTGGTGGGGTGGGGTGAGAGGCAGACAGGGCCCTGGCTCTGTGTCAGCCCTGCTCAGCAGGAATGAAACCATCCCGGGGTTATCAACGCTGTGTCCAGCACAAATCCAAACCACAGCCCTGTACTGGCTACTGTGGAGAAAATGAACTCTACCCCAGCCAAAATCATCACAATGCTGTATCTAAAGCCACTGTTTACTCCTTGAATCTGAGATTAAATCATATCCCTTTATTTCCATAAATGTTTCTCTTTGCAGATGTACTGGGAGAGGGGAATTCAGTGCCTTAGAACGCATGACCAACAGAGGATGACAAAGCCTGAAAACAAATGTCCTGAAAAGTGTTTCTTACCATTAAAACAGGTTTAGCATTAAAACAGGGAAGGTTGGAAAAAGTATTTTAGCATATCTTTGCTTTGTTGACTGTTGGCAATATGTTTGACTGTGGTTTTTTTGTTTTTTTTTTTTTCCATGGGATATGGTCACTGATGCTTAAAGACACCTTGCAATATTGACATCAGCATTGAATTACTGATGTGATAAATTAGAGGACTACTCGAACAGGTCACGCTGGAGCAGCCTGCCAGGTGAATGGGTGGATGTGCAGGCGTGGAAGCATGGAGTACCTTTTTCTTGCCAAATGTATTTCATGTACGTACACCTCAGAAAAATGAAGCAACCTTTTTTCTACCAAATACTATGTTGCATAAAAGCTAGAGGATCTTTATGGCTATGCTTGCCCTCGAGGTGAAGTGAGGACTTGAGGAAGGGTCTTGGCATATGCCCCTCTTCGCCATGCCTCTGGCCTCTTCAGGGCAGTGCTCAGTGGGGAGCCAGGCCAGGCTCCAGCAGCTCCCTTCTCCCACCCTCCCCACCTGGAGCTTGGTGTGAGCTGCCCTAGCCGGGAGCTGTGCCGCTGTGGCTATGCCGCACGGGTCATTTAACACGCTTGGCTCTTTCCATGTTCTCTGGCAGGCCCGTGAGCGACTGCAGCATGTGAGCGTGCAGAGCCAGGCATAAGTGGGAACAGTGAAATTCTCCGTTTCTGCACGTCAGGCTAGCCCGCTGCTTTTGCTTGAGTTGAAGCCCAGTTATCTTTTTGGGAAGAAGAATCAGGCTCTAGAATTTAACCTTAAACTTTACATTTTAGTAATGGTGCTGGTCAACTTGAGAGAGAGACACTTATTTATGGTATGATGCAGGTATGTAAGTTTAAGACACAATTTATCTATCGGTGAACTAGGATACAAAATGCCACTTAAAGTTGATTATTATTATTTTTACCACGTTTCTCCCCTGCCCTGAAACTCCATTTCCTTTTCACCTGAAATGACATTTTTCTTTTCCTTTTCCCAACTGACCTGGAAAATCCATTATTCAACTAAATCTAAGCTACCCCAAATATGTGTAGCTTCTGTCCAGAAAAGTAATTTGCATTTTTTTTTACTATCAGTCCAGAGTTTCAGACCATTTGCTGTACGCTTCCCTTCTTTGTTATGATTTGCTCTGTTCTCTGGCCTGAAATATGATAATCTGAGCAGAACAGAAATGCAAAATAGGATGATTTTTACTACCAGATTTAAAACTTCTATTGTTTGCTACAAACACAAAGAAATAAACAAAGTGCTGTATTAATTTCTTCTTTTCTAGAAGCACCAGCAAAACCTAGAGAGGGGAAAAGAAATCTGTGATAGAAAAACATAGAAGATCAGCATCAGTATTTGTTGATTTCTAGGTTTTATTTCCTTTTACTTTTTAAACTAGGTTTTTCAAACCATCGACTTGCAGAAATTTGCATTTTATGAGGACAAAGTTACAAAATATGATGAGATCATTTTAGGTAACTTACCTCTTTTTCCTCAGCTTGTGGCATCTAAAACTAACCGTGCTTGTCATCTTCTCTGTAATTTCTTATCATTGAAGTTAAAATATAATCTAAGTTTGCACCAAATGAGCTGTTCCAAGATGGATTTGCCAAACTCTGTATTGCAGTGGGATTTCTGCAATTATGATTAGATACTGCCAAACAAAAACGATCCGTGGAATACAAGTGAATCCGATGTTGATTAGCTTCTCCAAATCCCACAAGAGGTTAGAAGCAGCACAACTTGCATTTAATCTTTTGTCTCTGTGTCTCTGCCAGCCACAGTTTTGCTGGTAGATACCACACAACTGAAAGGGGATGGAGGGAGGAGAAATGAGGGGCTGATGGAGGACTTTTCTGTTACTAGGGGCTGATCTGCTTTAGGTGGTGGTCAGCAGAGGCCTCAGAACAGCTTGGATCGATTGTTTGTGTAGCTACATCCCATCTGGAGGACAGAAATCACCAGAGTTTGTGTGTCTGTGCTAAATATTTTTACTCCTTCCCCCTCCCCTCCCTTTTTCTAGTTGTTTATTGGTTATCCCACCAAAAAGTGAAATAAACAGCCAAAGGCAGCATTTGTCTTAGTCTTGTCTGAGAAATTCCCAATGGGAAATGGAAGCATATTTCCACTATCTGGTAGTGGATTTTACTTTCCCACTGCAAAATCTATTCTGCACATGAAAACAAGCTCTCCATTTGAGCAGTTTCGCTAACAAGCTTCATAGCTGTTTGCTGGATTAAGTCAAAGTTAGGATTTAATTAATCCCAAACAGTGCTTCCATTTCTGCTGTCAGCCAGTCAAGAGAGACAGGTAAATAGTCAATATGCTGGGTCTTTTTACTCTTTTATAAAAATATAATGCCTACTGCAAGAAGATGTTACCTCTCCTGTAAGCCTGTCGTGTTATTCTTTGAGGATGGGAATTCTTATTTTCCAATCCCTACACTTATGCAGAGCAGTCACTCCTCTTGCACTCTGTACATGCAAAATGCTTCATAATTTTACCTTCAGCTTTCAAGCATAAAAGCAAGAAAGTTACCCTATTCCAAACATAACTACTTGTGTCTGTTGTTGGTATCAAATAAGATTACTGCTTGGAAGATAGTGCATTTATCTTTCACTTGAAATAACCCAGGAGAATGTCAGATGCAAAATGATTTTTGAAATCTTGGCATTTACTGCTGCTTTATACTGTCTGTGTGCAACTTCAGTCAACAGTAGTGACATTATTGTGCGAGTCCCTCCAACTGAAGGGAATTGGCACCCTATTAAAACTCCCTTTTTGCAGAGCTGAACTGGAAATACGTTACTATGCAGCTCTGTGTTTATGTCCTGACAAGCAGTGACCAGAATCATGGCTGCTACCAGCCAGGCAGGATTGTCTCCTCATCAGTTTATTCCTTCACGTAGCTAATCCTTCATCCAGTCTTATCCGGACGCTGATGTCCTCCTCATTCTTTTCGCAACAGGCTCTCTGCTTTGGCTTTTGTCCCGTGTAAACGCAGCCCTGCCAAGTCTCCCTTCCGTGCTCTGCTGTTGCAGCATCAGCATCTCACATCCTTGTGGATCGGCACTTCCACCTCTCTCTGCTCCAGCAACGTGGGTGCTGCTGGCAGAGCAGCCTGCGGCGAGCGTGGGGCCCTGGGCAGCAGGACACAGTGGGGCTGGAGATGGTGGACGCAGCATGGGGGTGGGTGATGCTCTGCAGCATCTGCAGGTTTGCAGCCCTGCAGGTCTGTCGTTGTCACCTGCTCTTAGGGAGGCTGGATGCTTGCGCCTGGCTGCATCATTGTCTGATGAAATTAATTGCTGGGAAGGGTTGATGGTGTTTTTGGAGTGATGGACTTCACTTTCAGCCTGATTTCCTCTTGGTTATGGTGGTCATTGCAGGGTCTCTTCTGAGCAGGAGCATACACACACACGCATAGTTCCCACACGTGTCTGTATTTCCCAAAGATCAGACCTGAATCTGTGCCACTATGTAAAAAAGACTAGACATAAAGTCAATAAATGGGACTTTACACAGCTGTAAATTCTCTCATCCTGTCATCTTCCTATTCAGGTAAGAAAGATGTGAGAATCATGTAGATTCAGAAGCAGAGGTTCATGACAAGACTGGGGGTCTCCTGATCACAGACACAGACGACGGCCCCTTCTGGAACTGTCTGTGCTAGTGATAGCATTTATCAGGGTGATTTATGCCCCCCAAAATACCCTATTCGTGCTGGAGGCTGCTCAGTTTGCACCCCGACCCAGATGGGAGCTCTTTAATTTCTGCTATTTAGTCAAACCAAACCAGGACAGAGTGCAAGGCGCTCAACTGGCAGATCTATCGATCCTTGGCAGGTGAGAAAAGAGCAACTGGGAGGACAACTCCCACTGGTGGCAGTCAGAAGGGGATGTTTGGCCACAATCTAGTGGTAAGGGATATGGGTGAGTCCATGCACAGATTGATTAAAATTGGTTAAGAAAGTGTATCTGGGGACTCTTCCAAAGCTAACCGAATCCAGTGGAAAAGGGTCTTTCTCACTGAATTCTGTGGCATTGGATAAAACCCACTAGAATACCCCATCATGGAATAATTTGGTTAGCAGAAAGAATGGATAGAGTTAACAAATCAAAGATTGGAGAACTAAATGGGATTCGAGGTGATGGATTCAGTTCCTAGCTCTCCACAGACTTACTGCTTGACATTGCACAAGTACATTAGTCTCTTTGGCCATCCCTTCCTCCTATGCACAGGTATGACTGTGTGAATAATTTCTCTCTCTCCCATTATTGTCTGCATTATTCTCTGTTCTTTCTGTGTGCATCTACAACACACGGTGCACCTGGGATGTCTTAGCTGAGGTCCCCAGCCTGCTTTATCAATCACACATACTAAAAAAAAAAAGGTGGTCAGAAACAAAGGCCAAAAGAGGTCTTGTTACTTCTTCAGTGGTACATCAGAAATTAGTGTAAGGCTGGGTGCATGGCAGGCTGTTCCTTCAGTTCCTCCGGAGGCTGATCTCTTCTGCTCTGTATTCATCTCCATTAATACCACGTTCCTCTTTTCATTCCTACTGAGCCCACCTAAAGACTGACAGCTGTATGTCATAGCACTCTTGTCAGTGAAATGGATTATTTTCCACAATGGGCTGAGATGAGATCAGAATAAGGGAAGCAAAAACTTCAGTCAGTGGCGTATTCCCCTCTTTTTTAATGAATAATGTGTACATTCATATAGTGTAGCATAATAATTAAGCGTTTTTGACTTACCGTGAAATGCTGAAGTATGTCTAATGATACTGCTTTATCTATTCATTTAAAGTTAAAATATAAATCTAAGGTATCATTAAATACAGCTTCACCTAACTGTATATTTCAAAGTCCATGGGATGTTTTATTTTTTGGCTTTTAATCTTTTAATTCAGCTAAAATGTGACTTTAGTAAGTGACTTGATAAATAATTTAAAAAAATAGCACTTTTACACCATAATCATGCCAGGAGAAATGAAAGAGTAGCTGAAGTGTCAGAGGTTACAAATTGCAGCAGAGGTATTAGCATCTTGGTGAAGAAGTCTGTCACGCAGAGAAGCAAGGTCTCCTGGCAACATATTGACTCTTTCTAATTAGTTAAAAGATTTATACAGGCAGTAAAAATGGGCTAGTTTATTGATTTTTGTCACATTCCTGTGCTACAATAGTTTTGCTTGTTTACTGTATGTAAGGTACTGTATGTACCTGGTGTGTCCCTGAGCCGCGCCCCCGCCATGGCTGGGCCTGTGAAAAGTCATTGCATTTGGTTGTTCTTGGCCTCACCTTGCAGAACAAAGCGGCGGTACACGTTCATCCCCAGTACCTCCTCAGGCCAAAAGAGGTTTTAAAGGGTGGTTATACTCGGAGAAATGAATAAAAATGCTGCTAATTTTGTTGTCCCTGTGTGACATCTAGTACGGATTTGCTTTGTTTATAGGTAACAAGACAACATTTCTAATTGTCAGCTCTGCATGTGCAATAAAGATCTGAAAGCAGAGCTGAGTGTTTTCTTGGCTTTGACACCAGTAATTGCAAAGGTGCTGACACCAGTGCGAGGCCAGCATCGGCCGTGTGTGACTGAGCAGGATGTGGCTCTTCTCAGCTTCCCTGGCTTGGGGGGAGGATGCTGAGGGGACACTAACTTCTGTGGTGAGGGTCTCCCAAAGAAGATGTTTTCCTGCAAGTGGCTGGGTGCTGCTTGCGTGTTTAGGTTATGAGCTTCTTGCTGCTGCATTGTTCGGTGTTTGCAGCCTCGCAGGGGTCACGTGCAGGAGTGACGATCGCACACCCTGCGACACAGCACAACTCAGTCCAAGCAATGACACTGTAAAGTCATGTTGCTCGCATGGGCGTGAAGTGCACGTAATAGAAATTTGGCCCATGATTTTTCTGCCTGTATCGCAGTTGCCTAACAAAATGGGATCCTCCTATGAACCTGAGCAAAATGCAGAAGTAGATTATCTTCTGCAAGGAGCTATTCTAAGGTATTTAAAAGCGAATAAAAAGCAGCACAGCGAAACTAAAAATAACACTACCATGCTGTAGAAAGCATGGATGTGCTGTGTCAGAAGCAGAATTAGGGAAGAGAAACTTAACCTGGTCCAGTCTGGTTAAATTGGTGCTAATGATGGTATGAAAATGTGCAGTGGGTTTGAAAGCGGCTTCTCCCAGTTTAGTGCAAATGCTGTAACCCCTGGGACGAGCTGCAGCTCTCTCCACTGAAATTAAACCAATTCAAGTTGTGCAGGCAGCCCGAGGCCAGAGCAGCGTTGGGGAATTGTCAAGAGGAGCGGGAGGAAGGGCACCGGGCTGGGCTTGTGCTCCGAGCGGTGAGCTCGGGCCTTCCCCTCAGGGCCCGCCGGGTACCCGCAGGCACAGCGCACTGGTACCAGCTCGGGGCTGTGGCAATGCGGCCTTCCCTGCCCTGAGCCTTGCGAGGCCAGGTCTGACGGTACCGACTCCTCCCTGTGCTTCCACGCAGCCCCTCGCTGACGCGGCCTCTGTTCCTCGGGACGTTTCTCGGCCGTTTCCTCAGCCGAAAGCGGGCCGACGTGCGTGGCCCCCCGGGCTCCTCGCTGGTGCCGACAGCCCTTTCCCCGTCGGGGCTTTACGGGGCATTAGGCGGCAGCGTTTCGCCATCCCAGGGGCCGGTGGGGAGGCGCCGGGGCCCGGCCGGGGGCAGCGGGGCCGGGGCGGTGGGCGGGCAGCGGCGCAGCGCGGCCGCCAGGGGGCGCTGCGGCGTCTCGCTGCGCGGGGCGGGCGGGCGCACCTGCCGCGTGCGGGGCCGTCGGCGGCAGCGCGGGGGGCAGCGCCGTCCCGCTCCGCTCCGCTCCCTCCCCTCACAGCGGCCCCGCCGCAACTCCACGGGGGCAGCGCCCGCTCCTCCGCGGCGGCGGGAAGCCGCGCTCCGCGCAGACGGGGATCCGCGCCGTCCCCGCAGCGGCACCGCCGGCCGCAGCTTCCACCGTCTCCGGCGGCGGGGGCACGCCCGCAGCCCGCCGGTCTCGGACGGGGCCGTGCCGGCATGGAGACCTAGAGGGGAGCCGCCGAGGAGGTAAGCCCCGCCGCGCGGCGCTTCTCGCCACAATTTCCCTTTCCCACCCCCCAAACCTTCCCTCAAAAAAAGAAAAGTTCGGGTGTAACGAGTGCCCCCTCGGCGCCGCCCCCGCCGTGCGCGGGACGGGGCTGAGGGGCGGCTGCTGCCGCGTCCCTCTCAGCCGCGGGGCGGGCGGAGAGAGCCCGGGGGCTCCCGGCGGGGACCCCTCCGCAGCTCCGCTCTCCGTCGCGGGCGGGCGGCCGCCCCCGCGCCCTCCGGGGGCCGCCCCGCAGCCGCACGGGCCGCGCTCCTCCCGCGGCGCCCGCCGGTCTCCTCACAGAGCGGCTGCCCGGGGCCGGGGCCGTCCGTGCTGGCGCGGCGGCTCCGCGGTTCCCCGGATCGGGACCTGTGGCTGTGAAGGCGCCGAAAGTGTTCTCTCTCCGCGAAGGGAGGGTCTCGGTTAGTATCGAGGGGCTCTCGCTCGGCGGCACGAACGTGCGTGGGGCTTCCCGGGAAAAGTGTTCCTGCTGGGGATTTAAAATAAGAACACGCCAGGATCTTGCTTTTTGGGATGTTGCAGCTTGGTGGAGCCTGTTGAAAAGGTTGCCGATTCTTTGGAAGCTCGGCTGCTCTGAGGTACCGCGGTGGCATCGTGAACGCTGGGCGACTCAGAAACCTCTAGCGGCTTCCTAAAGTTTTGTGGAAGTAAGGCTCCTCTGGTTTCGTTTGGGGTCTGATGGAAACCTGCTGAAGGGGCACGAAACCTCTCTTGAGAGCTTGATTAAGCAGCTGTTTGTAAAGAGCCTGTCCCTGGACTGTTGTCTCTGCTAAGATTTGAAAAATCTCAAGTTTCTGGTGGAAAATGCTGTAAGCTGCAGTTTCTCAAAGTTATGGTAAGGTCTGTGTGCTTTGGGCAACCTCTGCTCCTGTTGGGTTAGCACCCAAACTTAGGCAGGTACCGTGAGGACAAACCCATCCTGGCAGGAACTGGTCCTTTCTCATGCTCCTCTGCAGTGTTTATACTCTCTTGTTTTTATCCTGATTATTTTTAAAAAGTCATATTTTTAGAGTGTGTGTGTGGGTTTGTAGCTGTTAATGATATTACCATCAGAGTGCACGTAGTTTTGAGGTTTTTCAGAGAATTGTTAGAGGTCAGTGTGTGGCGAGGTGAGCCGCTGCCTGGGCAGGAGCAGGGAAGGGTGGTGGGGAAGGGCGGTTTCAGGGTGCCCAGGCTGTGAGTGTGGTTGCATTCATGCCCGAGAGAGGCACTCACCCCAAATGCTTGCTGTTGGCGCTTAGAAGGGGATGTTATTTCTCAGCAGGGGTAAAACTGTGCAGCTGCCTGGTGGTGTGTGATACCTGTCAGGTATCTGGGCTGTAAGAGCAGGTGACTGCCTGCCCTGCATGTGTGTAGCGCATGGGAAGGGGCTTCCCTCCAGAGGTAGGGGTGGGCCAGCGTTGGTGAGGAAGTGGTGGCTGAAAGCTTTGCTCATGCCAGACCTGAGGCAGGGGGTAAGTCTGGGAGGAAGCTGTCTGACAGTGAGTCCGAGGTCTGGCTTTGTACTAGGGGCTGAGGAAGAGATGGAGGGACAGGCTGCGCTTTGGTGTTTTGGGCTCTGTAAGCCAGTGGGGTGTAATGCACGCGCAGAGACCGTGAGAAGTGAAGACTTCTGGCAGTTCACCAAGGCACAGGTAGTGCTCTTCAGGATTTGGCAAGTCTGTGGTTAAGCAGGGCTTGTAATCGGTGGTGTGCAGGATGGCTTTCCAAGAAATTACTAAGGATCACATCCTGCTGAGGGTGTTTTTCTCTGCATAGGAGACCTCTTGCAGTGGGGGGAGGACAGGGGCATGCTCCGACCTCCCGGCAGAGCGCTTGTGTTGCTAGGCAGCAGCTTGCACCTCCAGTGTGCTCCAGATCTGACTCTGCAAGGGGAGACCTTCTTCTACTGAACTAAAGCTTTCTAGTTGGTGACCAAGGATGTCAGAAAGCACGTATCCTGTGTGTGTGTGTGTGCATGCACTTCTGGCCCTCTCCTGGGTCCTGGGGAGGGGTGGTCAGCTGGGAGCGTACAGGGATGTTAGCTGATAGGAAGACTTCCTTATACTCATCCCCTTTCTTGGGCTGCAAGTGAGCACAAGAGAGGTATGAATCTTTGGTTGCTCCATTTGTAAGGCTCAAGACTTCTCTGCAGATCACCCTGTTACTTTCACAGTACCTGGAAGCTCATAGGAGGTTTGTCTTCAAACTGTTTGGTGATTGATGCATTAGCAGTAAAAAGTGGGGGGGAGGGAGAAGGGAAGATTATTTGCTTGCACAAGAGGTAAGAAAAAAGACCAGGTGTGCCATGTTAATGCACTTAGCCAACTTCTGCCAATTTTAGTGGATGCCGCGCAATTGCTGGAGCCCCTGTGCATACGTGGCGTCAGCCAGCTTTGTCTGAACTGCTTCGTATCTCACAGAGTGATGGAAAGCCTTTTGATCTCCAGGGCTGCCAGTCTAGTGGCTGCACTTTGAAGCAGTGCAGTAGCCAAAGCTGTTGGAAACCAGTGTGGGGGGACTGGCCACTCTCCAAAAAGAAGTCAGATCAAAAAAGAGCCCGAGAGGGTCAGGAGTGATTCACAGGCTGGCGGGGAGAAGGTGAGCTCAGCAGAAGGGCTGTGCTTGTGGTACAGATCTCTTCCAATCGGGCAGGGACTGGCGGTGTGGGAGAAGGAGGAGGAGGAGGTTTCCTGGTTTGATGGAGGCTGGAGGCCTGGGCCTCAGAAGAAGCTGGACTTCACAGCCCTAAGCCCAGAGCGGGCTGCAGAGGAGTGGGAAAGCGGAGGCAGGTAGGAGCGCGCTTGCTGGGCTCAGGATCTCATGGGTGTTGTGCTTTGCCCCACCATACAGCAAGCCTGAGCCGCGGAGGGCTTAAGAGTGTGTGTGTCTGGAGGTGCAGGGCAGCTGCTGGCTTCAGTTCCCCACGGAGGTAATGGACAGTGTGCATGAGGACCCCAGCAGGGTAGGCTGCTGGAGAGCAAGGGGGAGGAAATGGGGACAACATGCGAGGGCTATACCCCTTGGCATGCTCTGCCTGCTTGGAGATGACAGGAGCATCCAGGTGAGGCTCTCTGGCTGGGATGGGTCTGTAAAGGGATTTTGTTTGTTTGCACAGGCGGAGTAATTTGTTCCCTGACTGTCTGCAGCCCTTTCCTGGGGAGAAAAGGGTGTATGTTACAATTATCTGGTTAAAGCTACAGTGTCTTCTCTATGCATTTGGAACAGAGAGTCTGTTTGGTCCAAATTTTGTACGTCCTGGGTTGAGATGCCCTTGTGGGACCGGAGGTAGAGGAGTTGTTTCAAGGAGTGTCTGTGCCCTCTGCAGCCAGTCATCCCGTCTGGCTGGGGGCTGGCTGAGGTGGGAAGCTGCCAGGGATGGCTGGGGCTGGAGCTCATGGCATTGACCTGTGTGTCTGAGGGAAAGGGCTGGGAATTTGTACTCACTGTAAGAAGTACAAATAAAGCATTTATTATGCATGGACTTTTCCTGCTCTCCAAAACGTTTGGGCTCTGAGTAATCTCTCACTTCAAACTGAGGCTCAAGCTGAAAATATCAAGGGATGCTAAATCGTGAACAACTATTAAACAGCCTTAAAGGGCTGTACGGGGAAACTGTGTCTGCTCTCCGTTTCTAAGCCTTCCTCAAACAATGTGAGTCTGAGCTATTTATCAGGAGGTCTTTTGTGCTGGAAAGGGAAGTGAACATTTAAACTGTATCACAAAATAAGGAGGCACTTTAAGAGGCCATTTGCTTTTCAGGGTGTCCAACTAAAAATAAATCTTCCTTTAAACAGCCTTGAAAGGAAGACAAAGGGAAGAGATCTTGTCCTTGCTGAAAATAACGAGAATCTTTCTGCTAGCTTTGATGGTCAGGGTTTTCTCCAGCATCTGGTACTTGACCTAGGTAAGTCTCCCCTGGAATCGGTGGAGGACCTAAGATTGTGTTATGTTCAGTCACGAAGCTGGTGGGAGAGAGACTATGTTAGAAACTTTTGCAGGGTTTGTTTGGCTAATCCTTTCCTTTCCAGCCCCTTTCCACCCCAAAAACACTACAGGAAGAGAATTCCTTCCACACACCCCCCCTCCCCCCTGTTTATGTAACAGTTAAATTAACAAGGACGTCTGGCAGAGCAATTGCAGGGCACATAAAATACATATTTTAATTTGATTTTAGCCTGCATCAGAACAAACCCCCAGTGTTTACAAGATTTCCACAAAATATCTGGAAGTAATGTTCTATAAGCAGTTTCTCATGATTCTCAAGTTTTGGGGAGTTTGCTTGCTTGCTTGCTTAATTAAGTTCTTATTTTCACCCAGATAAATCTGGCAAAATACATATAGGTAAAGGCTAGCCTCCGGTTATGTAAGGAAGAAAAATCCTCATCAAGAGTATGTTTATCACTTTAAGGTACTATGAGATGCTGCCGAGTGCAGTGAAAGCAACTTGCCTTTGCTGTCGACAGAGCAAATTGCCCTGTCTCGCTTCTCTGGAACTGTGTTTTCTAAGTGGAAAACTGTGGAAGAGTGTTTTGTAAGAAGCATAGCAGCTGGTATGTCATCTTTTTCTGTTAATTCTGGTGTCTTTGAGCATTATGTATTAGTTAGGGAAGCATGTGGCCATGAATGAGATCAAAGAATGAAATTCTAAGGACATGGCAAGCAGAGTTGTGTTCTCTCGGCGCTGGTTTCATTAATGTGCAGGAGTGAATGTGGACCAGGTTTGCCATGAATAGTGCAAATATTTATTGTGTAAATATCACAGAGGTGTGAATGTATATAGGAGCAGGTATAAAGTCAATACGGCTGACACTTGTAACGACTGCAGTCCATCTTCTATGTGGTCCTGGAAAGAGGACTGTTTTAAGATGCTGTAAAAGCAGTTTCTCTATAAAAGCAGGGAACGTTTCAGCATGCAGATGGCAGCCCAGTCTAAAATCTAGTTCTGTTTTGTGCCGAGCACCTCTGTAATGAGCCTTGAGGAACACAAGGGGAACGAGAGAAGCAGTGTGGGGGGGAAGAGGAGGAATATGCTATCTTTCAGGATTGAGACCTCTCTTTGAACTGTCTCTCTCTCTCCATTTTTAATAGCTTTTCTACAAAAGCTGCTTGGGGAGCAAGGTTGGTACGAGTATGAAAGAAGCAAAGCATCTAATCTTTTGGCTTAATAGTGCTCTTGCATAGGCTGCTGCGAATTGGACAGACTTCCTTATTGATGTAAGAGTGGTGAGAGAGTTTTGAAGTTGGTGTGGGTGAGAATGGACTTTTCTCATTGCTTTTAATCTGAAATGTCGTCTTCGTTTGTGGTTGAGCCTCTGTAGAGGAGACCGTGATCACTGGCAAGATCATCTAAATCACTTAGGAGGAAAAGGCCATGACCTGAGCAGTGGTGTTTGCTCTTGGTGTCAGCAACTGAAGAGCTAGTCAGGCGAAGCCATGGGTTTTCTGGAATTTACAGGGTTTATCAGTGACTCTGAAGCCTAAAATTTCTCATCAGCAACTTGCTTTTTTACCCCCAGAGAGCTGAAAAGCAGGGTTCGGAGTCCTTTATTCCTTAGCGGAGCTTCTCCACAGCCCAGGGCGGGCTGACTGGGCTGGGTCTGAGAGAGTAGCCTCTGAGTTCATCTCAGCCCAGAAGTTGTCTGCCTTCCTGGAACAGTGCCCAGTGGCCGCCTTGGCCATGGGAAGCGCATGTGGTCACCCGCGGCTGGGGCTCCTCTTTCCCTGCGGGTGCATGCGACAACTGCTGCGGCTTACTCCGCTTTGGGAACTGTCTTGCTGTAACTGCGTCAGCTCTAGGACTTAGGCTGATTTAAGCTGATTCTTAAAATCACTCCCCTTTCCCCAGTACTAGTGTACATGTTTATTTAGCTTTCCAAGTGTAGACCGTCTTCACATTTTCTCTCCCCCAGCTGGCTTTTCTGTAATCTTGTAAGTACTTCTGCAAAGTGGTAAGAGGCTAAGCCCCACCCTGGAAACCTAAACTCTCTGGCTCTGACAGTTTTTGCATTGCCTATGGTACTTCATGTTGCCTGAAGTACTGTATTGATTAAACCACAATCTGCAGAAGTAAATATATGTAGAATATTAATAGCTCCTACTCTTGAGGGAAAAAAAAAGGTGTAAATAATTAGATCTGTTGTGTTGACCTCATAAACCATAAGGGCTTGAAGCACAGCAGTAATCCTCCTCCCACAACATGTATTTTACTTTGAATGTCTCTAAAAGGCCTGACTACTGAGATTTAAAAGCTGTGATACTGGACAAGTATAGTCACATATCCTGGGATGTGTAGTTAGAATATTGCAAATTTAAGGCTGGAACAATAGTTCTCTGTAGAATCCAGGGTAGTGCTGAATCAGTACATCTTTGATGGTGCAGCTAGGTGTGAGGCTTAAAAAATAATAGCTAACTTTCCCACTGCTTTGTTATTCTTCTTGTTCCTCCTTACAGTTGCTTCCTGCATTTCCAAGCGCAGGAGTTTCTGCAGTAAGGCAGGAGTACGATCCAGGGATTTAAAATCCAATTTGAAGGTATAATGAACTTGAATTCTGTGCGAGTGAGTTGCTGGGGGAATGGAGGTCAGTGTGTGGTGTGAGCTGATAGTACTCAATCTGCTAATCGGTGCTGAGTAGTTCTAGTTCTTTTGGTTCACGAATCTGTTAAGATGGGCTCCTTAGTTTTTGTCAAATTCTCTTAGCAGAGATTTAGATGAGTGTATCGTATGCTCATCACTAACACCTAGGCTTAGCATTTTGATTCTACAGATATTGGAATCTTTATCTGTATTTGGAATATTTCAGGGGATTTTTCCATTTCTTGCTCTTCATTGTTTTTCCATAAATGAGCACGATTTTAGGCATCTATTGGATTGGAAAGTTCTTGCAGGAAAAGGTTCTTGTGTTAATGCTTGCAGGGTTTTCTCTCTACAGGACAAAACAGCAGTTTGCTTATAGTGTTGAGTCTGATTGCCACTTCAACATGACTACAATCACTTCTACTCTGTGCAGCAGAAATGTTAATGGGAGAAGTTGTTGTGTGGGGGCCATCCACAGTATTTTTCCTTTGTGCCTGCTGCTGAAGCCCGTTTGTTTTGGTTTTTTTTTTTTGTTGTGGTCACTATAAGATGCCTTTTGAAGCTTTAAGATGCTGCTCTTGGTATCTTCTATGATTGTCATTTGGAAGGTATTTAACTTTTTAATGGAAGCATTCCAGTCTTCCAAGCAAAGCGTCAGTGTTGACACCTAAGGGCTAGTGCTATTTGTTTCTTCTGAAATAACTGATAAGATTCTGAGTTTACCCCCTTCACATCACACAAGATCTGTGAGTTTTACAGTTTGTTCCTTTTCTTTTGCACCCAGACATGTAGCCTTTGGAGAAGTCATTACAGATTGGTGTTGTGACCCTGTCAGGTGCTCCCCGTATTTAGTTGTCGTTCCCTTTGCTGCCTCAGGACAATACCTTGGTGTTTCCTTGTTGTATGTCTATGGTGCAGCTGATGCACTGTTGAGCCAGTAATAATTGCAGACATTTTAGATGTTGTCTTATTGTTGCTGGTTACTTCCAGTTCACGCAACACAAGCACTCTGTGCTTACCTCAGCTTTAAATTTCTTGTAGAATTTCAGCTGAACAAGGAGAATTAGCCAGATGTGAGTTAAGGACCTGACCCCAATGGAGGCTCAAATCCAGCAAGATGAATGCTGAATGCACACTGCCTTGTAGAATTAATGTTCATTGCATATTTAGGCAACCTAAGTGGCTGGTTATGATGGTGAAGATGCACAGTGAATTAGACAAAATGAAATATTCTTTGATGCTCATTGAGCAACAGAGCGAAGAACACTGCATGACCCATATCAAGTAGAGCTGAAGATATGTTATTTGAACTAGCATGCATCTCTGATCTTAAATATTTTTTTGTTTGTATTTGAGGTATCAACAAAAAGGGACTGGTGCCCATTGTGGATTGCTTCCATCCTGCATATTATATAGACTGAAAATCTTCCAGTAATAAACAACTCAGTGTGGTGTGTTGGTAAAAGAAGAGAAGACCTGAGAGAGCATTATTAAAATTCAAAGCCTTAAAAAGTGGAGTGGGGAAATGGTTTGAAAAGAAATGAACAGAAGTCACCATCTAGCATACTGTAAAGACAACAGAAGAATTACTGTTGCCATTTCATCCTTTGTGTGTGGGGTGAAAACCGTAATTTATTTCCGTGAGATTTCTGAGCAAGAAAACATGACAATTGGAAACCACTAAAGAGGTGGGCTGCTGTTTTTAATGAGCACCTTCTGCATCACAGCTTCTGTGGAGAAACCAGAACCTACAGAGCCTCATGGTGTGTCAGCAAATCTCAGTCTGTGTAGACGTGTGCCTGAGTGCACACATGCACCACTTTTCTTTTCTTGCTTTCTCTTAGAAAGGAACACTGTATAAACAAAGCTCGTGGTAGAAATTAGAGCAAAACTAAATTATATTTAAAGTGGGAACTCGGGAATCTCAATGCTGGGTTTTGTGCAGAATACTAATGTTGCAGTTTCCTTCTTGTTTCTAAGTGCTTTTTTCTAACCTTGTCACTTGAAATTCTTTTGAGTCTGGGAAGCTATGCGAGCTGAAGCAGGTGCTGGGAGGACAGCAAGCAATACATGAAGAAAATGGGACACAGTTTCCCAAGCCTTGTTTTCTGAGGGCTCAGAAGAAAAAACTAAGTTTGTTGACACAGGTGAAGGGCATTAGGCAGCTTATGGGAGTCAGGGTTTCTGTTAAAGGAACAGAATTTGTGCTGCATCGCAGCCTGGTCCCTTGCAGTTTCTGGGTGCTTATATCAGACTGGGAAAGCTGCCTGAAGTCTGTGGTCTGCAGCATCAAATGGTATCAGGAGGGAAGGGGTGGCCTCGTTAGCAGTGGAATGATTGAGAAGAAAATTGTCACACCTTGCTTCTCCTACATTTCTCCCCCTGATGGTAGCAACCTCCCTTTACTTCTGTCGATAGAAATGCAACCTGGCAGGTCACAACAAGGGCTGGATTAGCTTGTTTAGCGATTCTTTCAGCCTTCTCAACAAGCACTTTGTTCTGTGTCCCTCTTCCCTCCTCTCAGTGATCTTGGGCAAGTTAGCTGTAATTGGTATTTCTATATCCTTATTAAGTAAGATGCCTTCTTTACTCTTCTGGGAAGAGTCCTAAACTTGGTTCCCCTTTTGCAAGCTGTATCCAGTAGAGTCCTATGTTCTTGTTACAGCTGTGAGCCGCTACTCACAGCTGCTTGGAGATGGCAGCATCAGAGTAAGCAGGTCCTCAGGGAAATGCTGCTCAGTGCCTGTGAGGGGAAAGTTTGTTGAATGATAAAATCAGCTTTGCTTGGAGGAAAATGCCTCAATTATAGAAAAATGGTATTGAATGTTAACTAGTTTATCCCATCTCGTATTTCTTCAAGCTAGCACAGTTTTATTCATGTTCTTCGTCAGATCATAGGCACTTTCCCACTCATTTATTTCCAGAAGGGCTAGTAGGTCTAGCACAGGATTGTCTTGAGTCTCTAGTCCATCCCGCTGCCTGACAGGCAAGTGAATGGCCCAGAGGAGGGAGCTGTGAGACTGGTCCCATTGGGAGACATGATGGGAGTCTTGGCAGGCTCAGCCCCAGAAATCTCCTGAACAAATTTAGAGACTGTGTCCTGGACGCATACGACCTTCCCTCTTCTGGGTGCTTGACATTCTTCTGGGGGAAATACATCTTTATACTGTACCTTGCCTTCTTTGTCAAATTGCATGTTTAAAAATACATCATCTACGATATGGCAGTTTGAACAGCCTTGTTGTTGATAGCTGTCTGCTGTCTCAAGACAGTAACCAGCTGACTCACTGGTCACACTGGTGTGACTGATCCTACCTTCCTTCTTTTGCTTGGATGTCTAGGAGGGTGAAGATGACACCTCCAACTCTGGCATGTATTTTCATGCTCACTTCAGTGGGGTTGTGTCAGATGTGACAAGCTGAGGCTCTGGGCTAAGCTGTGAATGAGTGGTGGAGTAGTTTCTTACCCTTTTCCTGCTGTATTTTCCTGATTTTTGCAGGTACAGAGACTGACTGCCTTGGTGAGGCCAGGGCTTCAGAAAGCAAAATTTCTATCAATGCTGACAGAACCAAGAATTTTCCCCTATCTCTAGCATGAATGTTGGCCAGCAGAACTTGCTTCGAATTTTTAAGTGTATTTACTGCAGCATAGCTTGTGGGGGGGGGCCCACATGAAAAAAGACCTAGGAGATACAGACTTCAGCTGTAGTAACTGAAGGGAGGAAAGTGGAGAAAGTAATTTGCAAAGCTACACTTGAAAATCATTCTAGCATAACATCATCATTACAATTATCTGTCAAAAGATTTAGTTCAATTACTTTTTTTTAAGCTCTCTTGTCAAGATGGCCTTGCTTGTTTCAGGATTTTAGTACTCTAAGGAGAGGTTAAGGAAGAATGAATACTAATTCTGCCATTAACTACTGTCAGCCAGCCTTCACCCCATATTATTCCTTGAAAACTCCTTTAGCATCGTTACTGTGGGGAATCAATAGGCATAAAGTGCCCATGGGAACATAGAATTCGGGGTGGGAGGTGGGGAATCCACTGCCTATTTATCACTCATGGTACGGTAAGGTGAGAGGGGGGAAAATGTCAGTTGTAAGTGGTAATTTTGAACTAATTGAATAGCAGCATAATTGCCATCATGTAAAAGATTATACATGGTTGCTTACATTTTCTTCAAATGACAGTAGGCTGGTAGTAAAATTACAAAGGAAGAATATTTGATGTAATAAACTGAAAAATTTTCAGTGAACAGCAGGACATGGCACCCTCTTGCTGGTTTATTGCATTGAGCAAATGTTCAGAGCTGCAGGGGTCTAGGTTGGTCCTGAAGTTGAGGGTGCCTCTGAGCGGGCTGGGTGTGCAGATGTGGTACAGCATTTAGGAATGATTTCGTTTCATTGGCCTTCATTTTAACTGCTAATGTGGGTAGTTTTGTGCATTTCTGATTAAAAGAAACTGCTATAAAATGTTTGCTGAATCTTATGGCGCAAATAATAATTTCATACCGATTTAGACGGCTGTCCTCTTTATCTCAGAATAAGGGTCCTGATCTAAAGTCTGTTTCTGATATGGAGATGTATTCCTGGAGTCTAAATATATCAAGCCACTTAAAGGCCTGTGACTTCAAGCTAAGCATATATTTGAGGACTCTAGCTTATAATTAAGCATCTCTTTCTCTTCTCATTTAGAGAGAGAGAGAGAGAGAGAGAATGTGGGCTATGCTGAGTTCAGATTCATTCTGCCTCTTTTTAAGTGAGGATAAGGAGCCTCAGTTTGCTCTTGCTATGTTTTCTTGAATGACCTCATAGTTGTAAATGAAAACAGAATTAGTTCCAGTAATTATATAAAATGAAAAATACAATTTTAAGGTAGATTTTTTCTTTTTTTTAATGCACGTAATACAGATAGTAAAGTTCACAGGAGAGATTAATTTTATCTTTTTAATAAGAATGCTGAGACCTGCATTCATTGATTTCTGAATTTTGTTCACCTGTCTTTACCTCATTTTATAGGAGCAATCTCTCAAATAGCATTAATTCATTGTAGAAGCTTTTACAAGGTCACCAGTGAGAAAATAAGGTTGCTAAGAGAAATTGGATTAATAACCTATTCTTTATCTTTTCCTGAACAATGTGAAGTTTTTTTAAGCATGTGGCCTGTTTGTATGCGACAAAACTAACCATGACCATCAGGGTTTCCCCCTTAAATAACATACAGAAGTCTGCCAAATTAGACCCATACTATTTCAAATAAACATTTAAGTCTTGGGGTTTTTTTAAGAAAAATACTATTTTCAAAGTGTCATTTAAAAAAACCCAATCCTTTTGTCTGATAGTCAGAGATAAATTATTCATAGAGAGTTACTTTGAACCATTATGTTTTCCTACCTCTGCATAAAAATAAACCCAGAAGTCACTAGATTAAGGCATTGCCCTGTAATGGTTCTTTGAGAAATGTTTAACTGTAGCTGCTGCTTTGTTGTAGTGAAGAGCTGTGATTCAGACTTCATACTATGTTTGCATTTCAGCTGTCACAGAAAGTGAAAGATGAAGCCTCTTGTTCCCTTGGTTCTTGTGATCTGTACTGTAGTCAGCATGAATTTGAAGCTCGTGTCAAAGAGAAATTCTGGTAAGTCACAGAAAAATATTTTTACTTTGAATCTGGACCTAGTGCTCATGCAATCAAGCATTTTAGATGGCTGCTTTTTGTTTTGCATATACACTTCTTGTTCTCCTCTGGGGGGAAAAAAAAAAGTCATGACCAATATGGTTTGCTTACCAGATGTTGCAGGATGAATTTTCTTATTATAATGTTCTGTTGGTGTGACTTTAGGCTATTTGAAAGTGTCCTTATGTTTTCTTTTATTTAAAAAAAAAAAGAAAAGAAAAAGTCGATCTGATTGAAAACCCACAAAGGTAAAAATGACTTTGGCATTGCTTTAACGTCCAATCTTTTACTCATGCCAAGGGATTTTCTTAACTGTGCATGTGGTGACTTTTAAGTCTGGATGATTTTTTTTGTATGTTGAAAGGGCATCTTCCAAAAAGCTGTGCTAGCCATATGTGTCATCATATATAGGGTTAACTGAGAAGAGCTTTCCTGGGTAGCTAATCTCTGATTATTCTGGCAATGGGAGTTGGTTTATGTTTATATCTGCTTTTGAAACCCACTAGTAGTAACAGAACACTTCAAAGAGGCATTAGAGTATCTACTTCCAGGATAGACAGTTGATCTGGATCATGTTTTGTCTATATTAGAGCCTGAAATGACTTCTAGTCCATGCAGCTCTGCCCCCTTGGAGGGAATCCTCATGGGACTGTTTGCCTTTCTCAAGCAAGCTGCGACTTCGGAAGGACTTTGGGCAGATAAGTAGGTTAGCTGCAGCATTGCGTAGTGGTGATTGTCTTCTAGAGCCTTGTATATGGGGGCAGGTAACTGATACAGGGTAAATGTTGTACTTTTAAGCTTGCATGTTAACTTCCTCACTTTTCCCCCACTAGTTGTGTGCTATACAAGTAAGTGTGAGGGTTTACATTGATCTTACTGTCCTCAGTGTCTTAAGCCAACACTTTCAGCAATGCAGGTGCAAACAGAAATTACTGACTTTGGTTGGTGTGGCCAGTTTTAAGTTTAATTTCTGCATTTCTCCAGAATGGAAGAGAAAACTTACTGTTCAGTCTATGATAAAGAATTAGATGTCACATCCCAGGCTAGGAAGTGTTACTCTGGGAACCACCAGAGGCTAGGCTGAATTCTTTCTGCTGGGCTAGAAAGTACAAATGGATGTTGCTAAACTGAACTGTCTACAGCCTTTGTTGTGGGTATTGTGCCCTGAGCCCTGTTTGCCCTGTGAGAGCAGTCATGGATATCGGGATTTGGCTACAGTGGAGCTTGATCTAAACTCTGTTAAGGGCAATGGTGTCCCTGTTTTTCAAAACTGCTATTACTGGCCTGGATGGGAACCCCTGTGAGATCCATAACCTGTATAATTGAGCAGCCTTGATTCACTGATGCCAGGCAACACCACCTGGCTGCAAGGAAGGGCCTTTGCATTTCCTTGATCAGAAGTACACATCTGCAGAAGTAACGTGCCTGTGGTTATAGCATCATTCAGCTGGTAGTTTACCTTTAATTATATTTTAGTGTTTTTTTGGTTTTTTTTTTAATCTGTTTTATTTGACTGCAGAATGTCTTGTGTTATTGGCAGCTGTTGACAGTATCAATTCAGGTTGAGTACTGGTGGGAAAAATGCTTTAATATGCTAGACTGCCTATTGCTAAATATAACCCACTAGTGAATAGCTGGTTCTTTTTCCTTTCATTTGATTGAGCTGGTATATGTTGAGTATAAGATGAAGGGGAAAAATGCACATAAAGTAAAATGATAGTTTCTTTGCAAGTACATGATCATGTAGTTGGTTTTCACCTTCAATATTCATGCTGTCATATGTGCTGATTTTTAGGTTGCTGTGTGGAGCAAACTATTGCTTCCTTTTTTCCTTTTTCCACTACATTGTCTGTGAAATACATTTTCTGTTTCTGTGATTGCAGCACTTGGAGCAAAATTGATAATTTGACTCCCTTTCTGAAAGGGGTCTTTAGATATGAAGGACTTTTGTTTGATTGCTTGGGGCTTAACTAAATGTTATATGCTGTGAAGGGACAGATGCTCCAGAGGCTTCTGAACTTTAACTATTTGTATTGTTGCTTAAGTTGAAGATCAGAGATAGTGGATGGATGCAGCCAGGCAGATGCACGAAGAAATAATGAGACCATGTTGCTTGACAGGGTGACAGTAGCTGTAGTGTGCTGGTGCTGTAGTTCAGGGTCTTTTTTTTCACTTGTGTCTTGATAAAGGAGAGTGGGAAGGGGAAAGTAATTTAATGGTTATTTGTGGGCAGCTGCACTGCAGTGTAAACAGCAGGATGTCTGAAAGCAGGAAGACTGTTTTAGCTGCAGATGAGAGCGCGGGGGGAGTGGATGGGGTGCCCAAATGACACCCCATGGACAGGACCTCTGCAGCAGTGTTCTGGATGGATGTTGGAGTCTTGGGTCTTGGTGGCTATTTGTATTGGGACATCTAAGCTGGTGAGCATCCTTACAAGGGGAAGGGAAATTGCGCAGACAGTTATGTAGTGAAGTAGTGCACAGAAAGTGCTGACACTGATGATGAAGACAGATTTGGGCTACTAGGGCAGTAAACCAGCAAAATCAGGGTATCTGTGTCTTTGCTGACTTACGTAGACTGGCATTTTTCCAAGCAATATGTAGAATTATTGCATGAATGGCTAGAATTGTGATTAAGTGTTAAGTACAAGAGCAATTATGAAGTTGACTAGTATGTGTGGAATATCACATAATAGAATACATCTTGCTTACGGGGTAGGGAGAATCTAAAGAGAGCTGAGCTGAAGAGGACTTGGGGTGAAGCAATGAGAAGGCGTGGTGGTGTCTTCAGGTAATGCAAAGGCATCACCAAAACCGAGGCACGCAGAAGGGGGACAGAACGACCAGAAGGGTGCTATCGGTGAAACTGAAGTTGCTTTAAAGAGAACAAGGGTTTGGCTAGGAAGGCATCTTCAGAGGCTGGTGGGAAAATTTTCCTTCAAAGCCAAGGAATGGAAACCCAAAGGGAGAAAGGTGAGTATGAGAACTCCAGACAGCAAATGCAGACAGTACACAGGGGCTGGACAACGGGTAAGAGTCATTAAAGAGAGGTCAGGAATGGAGGATCTAAGATGTCAAACAGAAGGTGATGACATGGTGCTCCAGTTGCAAACAGAATTAAAGTTTGGTGAAGAAACAGTCCTCATAGACGGGAAGAGAAAAACCGAACTGAAAGAGATTTGTCTCATGTCCTTTACTTGCCCTTTATTATTGATTCAGGTGTCCATATTTCCATTTGGAGAAGACAAGCAGAAATGCACGAGGGCTACAGATTCGTTTTAGAGTACCTTGCAGTGCTGCAAAAATGACACAGAAAGTTGTAGAAAGACAAATTTGTTTGGCTGCTTCTCACTTGAGATGTGGTGCCAAAATAATTAAAATGGGTGAGCTAATTTAATTATGCTAGTCAGATTCTTCGTTACAGGCAGCAACTTCCAGATGCTCCAGAAGAAATCTGTCATGTCTACAGAGTAATGATTACTGTTTGTGGTGGGAACAGAATAGTTTGCCTCAAGCATTTGTGTGAATGTAATGTTGACTTAAGTTTCACGAGCATTTCTTAGTATTAAGAAGCCTTTTTGAAAGCTGCAGGTCGTGCTTTTTGCCTGCGTTAAGAAGTAAAAACTGAGCAAACAGCTAAATCTGGGACTGCAGCCTTAGCAATACCCTAGAAAGGGTATTTTACAGGTGGAGGTTAGACAAATAAATTGAGGATGTGGGAGCTGCTAGGTTCCCAGCTGGTAGGTGATTTCCTTTTAATCTGATTAAGTGACTTCTTTTCCCAAGCCCTTTGTATATAGTGCTTTGAATAATCATAGCAGGGAATATAAAACCAATTAAAAAAATCATTGCATATTTTAAGCAAAAGATTTTTCAGATTATAGATTTGGTTTGACTTACTAGACATAATTCCATTAGTGAATAATTGATGTCATTTATTGTTGCTGTATTTATTTGCTGAGCTGAAATCCCCTGTCTCAGCATGCTAGAGCTCCAGAGGGCATGCCAACCTTGTGTGGTGGAGCATGGGCAGACATTCCCAAGGTTTCTATGAGGCTGCTGGCTGCAGAGCTGGTAGTAGTCTTTCTGCAGGTTAACAGGACTTAATTGGCTCAGGCCTGGCACTGGTACACCCTCCAAGCTGCAAACCAGAGTCTCGTGTCTACTCTGCAGTGTGTCAGATGGACGTGCTCTGAGATTCTGGCCTTCCTTCTCCTCCTCTTTATCTTGGAACCACCCAAAAGGCAGTCGTATGCCAGATGAGCAAATGCGTCTCTGATCCCTTACCCACCCCGTCACCCTACACCTGCATCCAGCTTTGTCACCAGTGGTTTGGGAGAGAGAGGGCTTGGGAGAGAGAGGGCTTGACTTAGCATCATGCTTTGCTGTGTATGGGCATAGCCAAATTGTCTTAAATTCTCTCACTGACGTTGCAGTGGTTGGGATGTAGTGCTTTAACACATTCATTTAAAACCTATTGGCTTCATATTTCATGTTTTTAAATGCCATGCAACAACTTACCGTGGGCTGCTATAGATGTTTCAGGAGACCTCCGCTTTGCTAATAGTTGTCACTGCTCTAGCCTAGGATTTCCCTCTGCTCCCTTCTGTGAAGCTCAATCTTCTTGTACTGTTGCCTGATCACTTTGGCCATGAAAACCATGACGCACATGGAAGTGGAGGTGTTTGTACTGCAGCGGTGACTCATGGATTTGTGTCTGGAGTGGGATATCCTAGAGGAGCCTGACTCTCACGAGTCCCTTGCTCCTGCTGGAGTGGGGCCCTAGAGGAGCTGCAGGAGGAGCACTCACAGTTGCCACTTGCTTTTTGTTTGCTAGTGCATCTGCCTGAAGAGCTGACTTTGGGCCCTTATGTAAAATACATGGCTATGAGCCTTCCCCATTTCTGAGATATGAGTGATGCAAAAGAGGCTTTCAGCTTTTACTTCCTGCAAATAACGTGCAGACATAGAGGAAATGGGAGCTTGGCAACGCTAATCAGTGCACGCTGATCTCTTACTTTTCCCAGAAGATGTTAAGTTATTCACAGCTCCAGCAAACAAAAAAGTCAAAATCACCGTTGTTCTAAGCTGTCATCAGTGCAGGAATGTACGGTCCCCCTTGCATATGGCTGTGCCTGCTCACGGGTTCACGGCTGCTCTCCATCTGTTCGGTTTGGATCAGTGGAAAGTGAGGAGCCAGGCTCCTGTGTTCAGTCAGGTCTCAGGGGGCTACCAGCAAGTAAGCTGTGAGGCATGGGTAGTCTGTGCACCTCGTTACAGGAGTCTCAGCCCTGGTTTCCTCTCCTCTAGACAGAGAGCAGCATTGCAGCTAGACAGACCTATCTGGGAGACAGCTGGCAGCATTCAGACATTGTTTGCTGGTGGGGAGGAGGGGGATGCATAGAGAAAAAGAAGAAAGGAAATAATCTGCTCAAGGTTTGGGGTTTTTTAAGTGACCTCAACCTGACAGGGTTTAAATATTGAACTTACTTAAACACTCAAATTTTTAGCTATTACACTTGTTTAAAATGAGTTTATGTATAATTAAAACAATTAAAATATTGAGCTGATACTTAAATATTTAAGCTAGACTCCTTTCCCAAAAGGGAAACCGCAGCTGTATCTGAATAAAATAAATGAGCACAATTAAATTGTTCCAAACCTCAGTAAATCACAAAGGTAGGACAAGGGGAAATAAGCAAAGCATGGAAGAGATGTCATTTCCTCCGTTAAAAATCTATGATCTTCCACTTTTGCAATGGGCATCATGTCAGCTCTTTGGATATCTGTTCTAGCTGCAGCATGTAGGAGTTTATTAATAATATCTGAACCTCTAGTAGATGTACTGTCATGCTTGAGAAATCTTCCAGCTCTATGCCTTTAACTGTATAATACTTTTTTCCCTCCCCAAAATGGGGCCTTTTAAAATAAAAAACCCTAATGTATCAAGGTGTCCTTGCTTTCTTTTCTTTAAGATCCTAAGTAGAAATTTTAAGAGAGATCTTCATTTCGGTATTTCTAGCATGCTAGGGTGTTTGTTCTAGGTTTGTCTCCTTACTCTGAAACTGACTGTCCTGAGGGACCGGGAAAGCTGTTCTGGCATGTCTTGGTTTTCATCTTGTTCATTGGGATAGAGTTAGTTTTCTTCCTAGTAGCTGGCATAACGCTGTGGTTTGGATTAGTATGAGAATAACATTGATAACCCACTGATGGTTTAGTTATTGCTAAGCTGGGTTGCTTACACTGGTCAAGGACTTCTCAGCTTCTCCTGCTCTGCCAGGGGTACAAGGAGCTGGGAGGGGGCACAGCCGGGACAGCTGACCCCAACTGGCCCAAGGGCTGTTCCATACCGTATGGCATCATGCCCAGTATAGAAACTGCGGGGAGTTGGCTGGGGGGAGTGATCATTGCTCAGGGACGGGTTGGGCATCGGTCAGCGGGTGGTGAACGTCACTTGTTTTGTATATTCTTTTATCATTATTATTATTTTCTCATCCACTGCTGTTTTCTTAAACAAAGTGAGTGAGCAGCTCTGTGGTGCTTAGTTGCCAGCTGGGGTTAAATCACAACATTAATGAAAATATTTTTAGAAGGTCTGTCTTACCTAATGTTCAAGTGACAGTATAAATAGTACAGCCACAAACTTACCCAGAACACAGTCTTCAAGCTCAGCATGTTCCCTAGTCCTAGAGGTGAATGTCTGCTCAGCTTGGGACATCTGTTGGTGACACAGAGGCTTAAAGGTAACTTAGGGGATATGGACTTGTAGGAGCTATAGGGAATCTGTGAGGTAATGGCTTAGCTTTGGGTCAACTCCTGACCAAGAACAGTTTTTTCATAACCTGAATGCATGTTTAAGGCAGGTTTTACAGACTGCTGTATATATTTGAAGGAATGTAAATAAAGCTCCTTAGATTGAACTAGGTCTGAATATTAATACGCATTCTCCTATATCTGTCCACTAAATTTAAAGAACTTTTCCTACTTTACTTTCAGAACCTTGCTTGTTGTTTGAAGTGCATTTCAGTTTTAAATTGCTAGTCCATGTGAAACATTGTATCAGAAACTTTTTTTTTATTTGTTTTTGCCTTGAATGTAGCTGTTAAAGTAGCAAGCAGTAAAATTGTGAGATAGGAGTTGGTGGGATTGCTATGGGAAATAGCAAGAGGAAGGAGAATTAAGATGCATTTTTGGTTCTTTTTGGGCATGTAAGTTTGGAGAAGTTGGTTTTACAAATAATAAAGGAAACATCAGAGGCTCCCCTTCTCAGGAGGTGCGGAGTTAAGTATTTTAAGTTGTTGACCTGTGAAGAAGGAAGGAATACTTTTTAGTGCAGCGCATGTATGTGCAAACGTTAGTATTGCGTGAGATTGTTTTGGTACTGTTATAACTCGCTAAAGTAGAAATGATTGCCTATCTATGAGTTGAAAGCAAAATTGATCTGAGCTGCAGTGTCACCTCTAGAGTGTACATTTTATCACTTTATTAATCTCTAACTCTTTCAAATCCAATCGATTATTTCCTACAAGAAGCATGATTAGTACTTATGATACATACTGATATGATAAGATACAGTGCTCCACCACCGAAGACAGAGACTTAGATTAAAGTTAAGCTTCTGACCTGAGCACTTTGCTTTTCCCGAGACATGGTAACCAGGCTGCCTGTGCCTGCCAGCCTCTGCCATCCATTCCCTCTCGCGTGCCCTCCCCGTGTGGTTCCTCGTTCAAGGCAGGAAGGGAGGTTGCATGAGGGTATTTCTGTTAGCTTGACTTGTTTTAAACCTCCTCCACCCTTGAGATTCACAAATCTATAGTTCTGTTACGCTGCATATGACCTATGAAAACTCACTCCCAGTCACTTTTTTTTTTTTTTTGAGGAGGGTATGTTGACACTTAAATTTGACAGGTACAGTTGATTTGTATCTTTGAGGGATAAGTATTACTTTAAGAAGGTATCTACTGAAATTTCTGCAGCTGTTATTCCAGATGAGAAATTAAATAGTAATTGAATAAATATCAGACCATTTGATCCAGGCAGCTGTAAGCACTGTTCACTGGTTTTTAATAAAAAAACTGGAGACAATAGCAGTACCTGGCATGAACCTTTTGTATCTGGCTATCTCATTTCTGTTGCTGTAATGAAGTGGGAGGAATGGGAACCTGCGTCAGACCCTGACTGCTAACCTGACCTAACATGTGCTAGGGAAAGTGTAATTTCTGTTATTTTTCAGCAGAAGATAGTAAGATGTGTCCAATAGAAATGGAGAAGGAAGAGGAGAGAGATTCTGCTATACCAGGTTTTGTGCAGTAGTTTTAGGCTAAGAGCTTTTGCCTTTGAACGTTACAAGTCTGTTGTGTGTATTGGCTATAAGCTGTCCTCCCAGTTTAGAGTGGGGGACACAGAAGGAAAAAACACTTAAGACTGTAAAATGGCATATGGAATACCTGAGGGACCATGAGCCTTGGAGACACCAATCAAGTCTCTTGGGTAACCAAGTTCATAGAAACCTGTGTATACACTTACTCCTCTGACCTAAAGAACATTTGTTGATTATAAACTGCAGCGACTCTGCAGGCGGTCAGCTGCATTTGAGCCACTCTGGGCTCCATCTGTGCTTACCCAGGAGCTGCCTTTACATTTTTAGTAATACTAGGAACCGGAGTTCTCTCATCAGATGTGTGAATAGCTTAAAATACTTTATCCAAGGGTGCCTCAGTGTATAGGCTAACCAGATGTTCATGTTTGTTTAAAGAAATGCTGGTCCTTTCATCCCACTGTACAAATATATATATATATAAATTTGAGTGTAAAGTTGTTTCATAGGCTTTTTTTTATTTTATTTTTTATTATTTGAGAGTTAATGGATATTGTGTGGTATTTTGAAGATAGAAGTGACAATATTTGTGAAGACTGATGTTCATATAACAGATCAGATTTTTCTTGGATTTAAGCTTTATGGTTTTGTTTCACTGATACACTCTGAGATCCTGAGATTATTTGGATCAATGTGTAGAGCCACTTCATGCATGCTTTTACTGTCTTACATGTTCAACAATACATATATGTGGGTGGGCCTGGAAGTGGAAGAGTAATGTGAGATACAATCATTCTCTGGTGCCTTTGAGCTAATGGCAAAATGCAGAAATATAATCAGATTCTGCAGAATAGGGCTCATCAGAATTTCTTTTTCAGTGACACAATTTCATTTTGAACAGTAAATTCCCTGAGATGTATACCTTTAATAAGCAATGGAAAATTGCTGGAACATGAATCAAAGGCAGGGTTATTCCCAGGCTCTGTATTTCTGGGGCATTCAAGAGTTGCAACTGAATGCTAGGACTTCTGAAGCCCTTGGTATGGATGTCAGGTGAAGAAGCTGGAAGACTTCAAACACCCAGTGATCAGGACCCTCCTGTTTTGGGATTCCCTGCTGGGAAGCAGTTGGCCATGTCAAATCTCTCTGGTTGCCTGCAGAGGAGATCTGAAAACTGAGAAAGTGAAAGCACTTTGGTGGAGCCAGGTCATCCCACAGGCTTCCTTGGCTCCCAGGTTGGAGGTGGATCTGCAGCCATCAGCAGTGCTCTCTGGCAGACCCCTTGGTGAAGGGGGATCGCCTTCTGGACCTGCTTCTTCCTCTCTACTTGCAGGCTCCTATTGCAGAGTATGTTTTGCTGAGAAAATAACCCAATTTTAAAGTATTTCTGAAACCTGTTTGTTGTGGTACTTGTGGTTTAGAGAAGCAAATTTGAAACTCAAGCTAAGAAAATAATTATTGTAGATATGAGCCCTTGAATCTATTACTCATTTTTGATGTGACCTTGAAAATCTTGTCCCATTGTGTAAAGCCAGAGAGATGTGAATAATGGTGTGGTTTTAGACAATCAAAAATAAGGGAAGAAATTAGGATGTGTATCACTAATGACATTTTGGATGTAATATTTCCATTCAAAATGACATCTGTAATTTTAGGCAAATCAGGGGACTGCAGTGGAAACCGCACTTAGGAGTGGAGTGTGTCAGCTTTATTGGAGCAGATTGAAAGCTGAAGCTTTTTGGCTGACTTCTGATGTAGGTCAACATAATTCTTATTCACCGTGACTTTACATCATATTATTTACAGCATTATGATTTTTTTCATCTGGATTGGGTGATTAAATTTGCTCTTTACCATTCAGTGTTTACTGCAAATGGTTTTGTTCCAACTGCAAAACATGCCTCTGACTGAGTGCGTGAGAGATGAATCCTAAATCCAGCTGCCTGGGATGCCTGGCTGCAACTGTTGTGGACCTTACACAGGGAAAGTGTAAAGCTCAACCAATGAAGAAAGGATCTTTATTAAATTCTGTTTCAGATGAAACCTGTAGACAAGATTCAGATGAATCCTGTCTACAAATGAACCATTCCATTTGCTGTCCTTCATAAAGGGCTGTAATTTATGGCTTTCTCTGAAGGACACAGATCCCATGCAAACAGTTGGTTGTCCAGCATGCTCTTGAGTGAAGTCTCTCACAGAATGTGTCATCAACTTATTTCATCTTCTAGTGAGAAAGACCCCTAATGTGCTGTAATAGTTAGTTGTTGTCTTTTGGAACAATTTCCTTTTTTTTTTTTTTTTCTTTTTCTTCTCCCCAGCAGTGAAATGCTGGGTACCTTGGTCATGAGAACTTCAAAAAATACAAATTCCACAGTGTGGTTGTGGAATGGCTTGGAAATGTCAAACCAAGTTGAAATATTACATTAAGTCTCTTATTGGTGTGTAAATAGGAGCATCCTCAATGGAGGCAAGTGCTTTGCTTGCTGGAGGCTGCTGGGTAAAAGCTCTCCTCTGTAATAGGTTCACTGCTGTGATTGGAGTTGGCATGTTTTTCAGGTTTGTGCAAGACAAGCGCATCCTTTCCTGCATATAGGGTTGCCTTTTCAGAATCATGATGTGTAATATACTTAAAAAAATCAGATCTCCTTTAATGGTTTTATTGTGCATGTGAAAGTTGTGCATTATCAATGTAATTACTGAGATAATTTAATACTCGTTCTATGCTTTACTACAGTGCTTTCCAACAGGGAGCTGTAAAAGGTAATTTTGATCTCCTTAAACTTTGTTGAGGTTATTAAGAAATATTTTTGTAGTGACAGAAGAGGGAATTCTATTTTTGCATAATCTAATAGCCCCTTATGGCTCACCTTTTAAAATCACATCAGTCAGATAAGGGACAAGATGGGAGCAGTCAGTCATCTTGCTAAGCGTTCAGTGATTCTTCAGCCTGCAACATCCATGGCTGGCAATCCCCAGCTGGGGAGCTGTGCAGCATTTGGTGACAGTGTCAGATTTTTCCAAATGACTGGGAGGTGAGAGGGAACAAAACCATCAAAGGTTCTTGTGTAAACATGGCGCTGTCTCTTCTGGTCCATCCTTCGAGGTGTTACTAAAGGTATCTTCGTGCCCTAAAGAGTCTGAGGGAGAGGGCTGAGCTACCGCCTTTGCAGGATGCCGTTCCCCGTCTCTGCTTCGTTGGGAAGCAGTGGTGCAGCCCCTGCTCAGGGTGGTCCCAGCACAGATTTCTCAAGCTTGTGTCCCACATGCGGGGTCTGGGCTCTGCTCTAAGGAATTGGACTGGGCTGTGTCATGTTCCTCTTTTTTTTTTTTATTGTTTGAGAAACTTTCTTTAGAATAGGATATGCTGTAATACGCCAGGATAATTAACTGGAGGAAGCTTCTATGTAGAGTGAGAGAGGAGCTCATTAATTGCTTAAAAATTAGGCAGTCTCCATCTGAGTAATCAGTGTTGGCTGGCTGGCCAGCCTTCCTCAGTCTAAGAAGTAGCTCATTAGCAGAATACACACAGATGGTACTGTGCTTTAAGGTATTTAAAATACACAGGCAGAGAGCTGTATTGATAAGGCAAACCTGTCCTTAGTCTCCGTGACTGAGTTTGCTACAAGCAGCAGAAGGAACAGTGTCATTTTGTAAATAAATACTATTAGGTAAATGCATTTCCATAAATGTATTTAGTTTTCACATTTTTCTGCAGATAACAGATTATGATAAATACTCAAAGTAATTTACTGTTTCTGGAAAAACTATATTGCAAGAACAGACTTACAATAACTATTTCATTTGTTCAGTACCTAATTTATCCATATAATTGCCCAGAGGGAGAGAGATATTCAGAGCCCAATTTTTATTTGGAATATATATAGTTTTTTTTCTTTTTGTTCTTTCTTATGATGTTTTTCTGTATGCAGTTTGTTAACAGTTTGTTCAAAATAAGACGACTTCTGAATGAGTTGAGTTCCTTCTGCATATGCTAGTGGATAGCAAAATAAGAAATTGCCCACCAGGGAAGGCAGAAAGTGCAGAGCCTGGAGCCCCCAGCATGGCTGGGGGAAGAAGCCACCCTGCAGCGGCTGAGATGGGCTGAGTGGGGGCCCCGACAGCTTCCTTCCCAGCAAACCTGCCCGTACAGCTGAGGCTGCGCAGCCGTGGGGAGGTACTGCCCCGAGTGTCCTGACTTCAAAGCTGCAGGGTAAATTCAGCGGTGGTAATAATCACAGCTTCATTTTCAAATTGACAGACTCTCCCTCTGCTCCTCATCCCATGTGTCTCGTTAAATGGAGAACCGCTCCATCTCTCCTTCAGGCAGTTGCTTTTTTGCCTGAGCAGGGTCTGAGCCCATCTTGTAATTATTGTTGTCCATTAGGGCACTTGACTGTGGGCAGCAAGACTCTTTCCTCACTCCACCTGTGAATTCATAGGCATATTGGCTTTCCTGTTTAAGAGACTTTTACCAGTAAGACTGGGCCGGGGAAGGAATCAGGCTCCCTCAAGTGGTAATCGTTCTTCCCCAAACACTCAAAAGTTTGGTCTTCTATGTAGTTACACCTTGTTTAGAGCGACTTTTCCCATCAGTGTTTGCATATCTTTATCATGAACTGTGATAAACTCTTTCTAATGAAAGAATTTAATGTTTCCCATGTTGATTCTTGGCTAACTCGGTGCATTTCATCCTGTCCTCGAGCAAGGGTTTAAATAGAGCTGCAAGTTACACCCTTCTGGTGCACCTTTTTTCACCAAGTCCTCAAGAGAGCTGTTCATTGCATTTTTAGCGGGTGTACTTTACGTTGTTGCTTCACTCTGTTTTTAATTTCTGATAGATTGGATGTCTGTTATTTGGGTGTATACTGTTGTTGAAAAGAAGGGTTCTGCTTCAGCTTGAGTACTCTTCGTGTTGTGTGTGTGCAAGTTACAGTGCCATTTGGGTAGATCTGTTTGAGCTAACGTTTGGTTTTGTGGAGTGTATTTTAAAAATACTAGCCTGGACTAGTTAAATCAGGAACAGATGTAGTCTGTGAAGAATATTTTAATAGTTATCATGTCGATTTAGTGATACACAAGTGTTTTCAATGACGCAGATCCTCTCTGAGGCAGAGTACTATTCAAGTCTAGCTTTGGACTTAGGTTCAATCCCTGGTAGCGTGTGTGGTTTCTACAGCCTGCACTGGAGGGAGCAGAACTATCATGAAACAAGGGTTATTTTGTGGAACTCAAATATTTGAACCTGGAAAAAATTGAAGAAATGGTGGAATGTACTTACTGCTCTGTGGCAATGGGTTTCAGTGCTTCCAAGGTCATTTAAGGATGGCTGCAAGTAGAAATGCAACTTAGTGGTGTATTGAGAGATGAGGGGATGGGATAGATGATGTGCAGAGGGAGCTGGGAAGGCTTTTTGCAAGGATATGTGTAAAAGACTAAAGATTTAGAAGAAAACTCTTTAAAATGTTTGCTTGATTATAGATTTGGCTTGATGGAGAAGTGGGGAGGGTTTGGGGTTTACAGCGACAGGAAATCACCAAGTGACATGATTTCCATGGAAATTTCAGGAGTTTGGCAGCAGTGGGATTCCATAAACTGTTCAAAGGTGGCCGTGTATGCAGTCCTGACAGCGAGGAGGGCTTTTAAGTGAAGGTGTCGAAGAAGGAAGAGCAGTACTTCATTTTAGCTTTCAAATGGCAGGGTAGTTTACTAGTAACCCCAGGCTGTGGTGGTGGTTTTTTTTTTTTTCCGTCCTGCTGTAAAGCTATTGAAGTTGGTGGAATTAAACTAGGAATTAACAAACATGACTGTGTAGCAATGGGACTGTTTCTCCCTTCTGTGTGCCAAGCTTCTGCTTATTTGGTGTGGTTCTGCAAAAACATCCATTGATTTCAGTTATTCAGAAGCTAATTACCTCGTAACCCACAGGATCAAGCAGCAGAGCTGCTTATTTAGGCTATAACAACACAGTTCTTATTATGGTGCCCAGTTGCGTTGGCAGTTGCTGCAGGGAACCTCCCATTGACCCTGCTTGTGAGATGGCTGCAGAGCAGGTCCCTGCACACGTATCCTGCCTCTATACTGTGACTATTGTGCATGCAAATGGACAGCAATTATCATTTAAGTAATGAGTACTTAATGGATGTTTGTACTCTGTAATTTTGAAGTGTTTTGAAGCTGAAATTTCCCTGCCGGCATAATTTGATGTGTGCCACAAATTGCTGAGGTGAGAACAGAAGCTGGAGGAAACCAAGTTATCAGTGGAAGTAGACTCTGCCAGCTCCCTCTCCTGCTCCTACCTCAGGCATTGCAGTGGGTGAGTGGAGAGAGAAGTATAAATGTATCACACTAAATCTCCAGGAAGAATCTTTGCCTTTTCTAGGTAATATCATGATGAAAATTGCAATGCAGTGGGTTTTGTAGGGACCTGACTCTTCATTAAAATAAAAGTCAAGCCTGTCAATATGGTAGGTGTAGCAGCAGAAATTTCCCTAAAATGACACCTTGGCTGTCGTTTGACTATAAACAATCAGCAGAAAGTTTAGTGCAGGCTGAATTCAGGCGTGCTGTGCAGATTCCTTCAGTGCATGCACTTGAAAAGGCCCTTCAGTGCTAATCCATTTGGACACCACAGTATTGTTTCCAAATACAAAATTTGAGTTTTAATTGAAGTTTGTAGCCCACAAGAGAAAAGTAATATATCACTACTATTATTTCAAAGACAAATCCTTTGGGGGGAACTCCCAATTGCAATTCCTCAAGCATCTTTGAGATCCTTAGAAGCAAATCAATACATTTCTCAATGATTATCCTTGGAAACCTTCTTAATTAGATATGATATAAAGGAACAAAGCTGTGGTGGTCTCCAGCTGAACTTTGCCTGTGGAACTGCCTTTGCAACTGGAAAGCTAAATGAAATTGTAAACCAGAGCTTGACTATATCAGTAAGCAGCTATTTTTTATCAAGTTTATATGGTGATAAAATTACCTCTGAGCTTGGAATTGTTGACTGATTTAAACTGTAAGTTTTCATGGACTGGGATTGTCTCTCTTCTCCTTTTGACTGGAGCTGTTGAGGGCTTCAGCTCTACAAAGGACCAGGAATACTTTAGTAGTGCTGATTAGAGGGCCACAGCCTGTCCTAAAGTGCTCATTTGAACTTACAGTGATGATAAAATATTAATCTCTCAGAATGTTAATTATGATTACTTACAGACATTGGGATCACTTTGCACAGAAGAGCGGAACTGCTGCAATTCCTGGTGGGACTGTTTTTTTAAAATTCAGAAACAACTATTTTACTGATATTATTTGTTATTAACTTTTAATGGACTTACAGTGATTTGGGTGGCTAAGAACTGCACCGTGGATTAAGATTGCTTGATAATTCTTCCGCTGTCAGTTGGGTACCATTCTGCAGCACTTGCCTGACTGAACGCAAAAATTAACTTCTTTCTGCAAGAAAAGACATGGGATTGCCTGACCACCCGTTTAGTGGCCATCTTGGTCCTGTCCTGTTCAGCTTGCAGCATCGGATATAGATATAATGTATGTATTTAAAGGTACTTTTGAGAGAAACAGTTTGTTAGAATGGAAAGACCCAGTGCTGTGTAATGAGTGTTTGCTCGTTAGTTCTTGGAGCGTTATGGTTGGATGCTGCTAAAATGGTAGTGGCCATCTTCATCTCCCTGTATAAAGCAAAAGCAGGAATACTCCCAAGTAGCTGGAACAAATTGGTGTTGTCTTGAACAAATTCATTGTGCTCAAACATGAATGTGTGAAGGATGCCTCTGCCAAAAATCTGTTAGTCTGAGTTGTTGGGGGGAGTAATAGGCTGAAGATCTCCATCATCATTGTGGGCAGTGAAGGCCACCAACAGCTCTTTGCCAGGTATCTCCCCCTGAGCACACTCTGAGACTGCAGAACAGTGTTCTGGAATCCAACTTTTCTCTGTCCCAGGTTCATTGCCTCGTTCAAGCTGTTCTGTTTGATCTAAATGGAACAGTTAGGGGAGCAGAGGGTTTTTAATAGGATGTCGGAAATTCAGGTTCATGCTTTCTGGAATTACAGAAACATTAAATTTTCTTGTTATTATCTGTTATAAATGATCTTCCTGTATTTAGTCATCTAGTCTGCATTTGGTTACAACTTTCACAGTTTGACTCCAGGTCCGTGTAGTTTGTGTTGCTAGCTGGCAAAATAAAATATGGCAGCCTTTAATTAAGTCCCTGGGTGAGACTGTAAATTATGGCTGCTTTCTGCCATAGTCTTTGATGGCACAATCACACATTACTACTCTCAAATGCTATTCCGAAAGCACCGCTAACCTGCTCCTTTGGTCTGTTAACTTTTATGTCTCTCCATACTGACAACAGTCCATCAAGCCACATTTCTAACCAGAAAAAAAGGGTCAAAAAAAGTGCATATGTTTAATGCAGGTGATTTAAAAATGTCAAAGTTGAGTTCTCTGGTGGTGCACGTATTGGAAAACTGTACAAGAAAATCTTTTGTGCAGGGGATTGCAGAATGATGATGAAGCACTTGAGGTGTCCTTGGACTTGGGGTCTCTGACCTGTTACACCTCAGCAAACATCTACTCTGCTGTGTTCACTCAGAAAGGGTTAAAGACTTTCTGGCAACTTCTGAATACTACAGCAGTTATTTTCCCTGTGTAACAGTGGAAGAATGACTATGCATAATGTTATTTTAACTTAATTTAGTGTACCTCATAGATTTTTGTATATAGAGTAAGTCCAGAAGAATTTGAAAAAGCTTCTATCTTACTGAAGCCTGCATTAAAACTCTGACATCAACAGAGAAAATACGTCGATTCAAAGAACTTTTAAAGAGCCCCCCTTGACTTCTGCATTTGATGATTTAAAACCACATTATAATGATTAATTTGTTGTTCTTAGTAAAATCTTAAGCTCTCCTTTTAATAAGATTGTGCTGATAGCAAAACTTCATACGCTCTTGTGATTTCCCTGTATGTTAGTTAATAGCTGCCTAATTAGAAATGTGAAAGTAATTCTTGTGTAAACAAATAAGACTTCAAAACCTCCTAATAGATAATGCAGTTTTACTATTTAATTTCTGCAGTACTGACAAAGAGAGAATTATTGTGAGATATCTCTGGCAGTAATAAAACAAGAGGTCTGCTTCTGACTAAACTGATTCTTGAGAGAGGGGCTAAATTGGCGTTTCAAAATGGTGGCGTGGCTTCCCCTCTCCTGTGGGAAATGGAAGCAAACGAATGGACATTCCAGAGAGACTGCGGGTTTTTTCCTGTATTTTTTACATTTTCCAGAGGCTCCCTGCACTATTGGTGTTTCTCTCTACGGACATATTTTGTTATATCTTCTCTTTCTATTTTCTGTAATGAAACGGGGTCTCCAGTGTTCCTGTCATCTTTTCTGAAGCAGAAAGCAAAACATTAGGGAGAAAAGGAGAAAAAAATTCACAGTGTGACTTCTGAGAAGTGCTGAAGGCCTTCGTACCCTTCAAAGAACTGTAGCTCCCAATTCTTGTTGACTGCAATACATTTTAAAATACCTACCCTTTAAAAAGATTTGGCCTTGAGTACCTACAACTTGCACTGCAATTGATGAGAGCTGCAGAACCTAAGCACCACTGAAAATCAAACTATCAGTCACGCTCGCTGGCTTCCTTTGATGGAAACAACAATATGCCTTGGGGAGTTTTGGGAGCTATACTTAAAATTCCAGCACCTAAATGAAGAGAAGTTTCTGTTCATCTCTTTGCTTCTGGTGGTGTCACCTTCTGAGAGCAGAGCTGGGGCTCTCCTATGAGAGCAGGTACCAAAGGGTCACCTGGAAGCCCTACACGGTCCCTGAACCCAGACATGACCCTTCTCTTCTATCCTGTGGTAGGATGGGCAGCCTAGAAAGTGAGTGCTGCTTATCGTGCACTGGTAGCTGCTGCTGGCGGCAAGTTCAGATTTGTTTAGCGATTGTTACAGCTTATTGTTAACAAGAGGAATAATTTTTTTTTTTTTTTTTTTTTTTCTGTGGGAGGAAACAACTGTGCTGTTTTTCTGGGCCAGAAGAATTACTTGGTATGGAAGGTCCTGTGCTCATTAAATTGGCAGGTTGTACCTCCTTATTTGCTGATCTGTGTTCATAAGCTTTCAAATAAAAAAATGCACCATAGTGTGTAGGGCTTTATTAAACCATTGTAGTTTCTCTATGCTGGAGGATACTGGAGTAACTAAAAAAAAAAAATATCAGTAGGATGACTTCTTTAAAAGAGACAGTGGCATGTGTGTGTTCAGAATCAGGTTTAAACTTTTAATGAGGTGGGTTTCTTCTTTAATTGCAGGACTAACTGGAAAAAAAGACTCAGTATGCAGTATTACATCCTGGTACATATGGCGTACGTTGAAAGGCTGATACCATAACAAGTGGAATGTAAGAGCTTTGCAGGACCTGCATGCGTACTTAGAGCTGCACCTGGCTCATTCAGAGCCTGCCTCTCCGTGCTGTAAGCTCTTTCTCAGGAAACAGGGTTTCCTGGGCTTCTGCACGCACTCGCTGAGCTTTGGGAGTGCAGATTAACTTCACTACACCTATCAAAAAGATTAACCAATGCATAGCAAAAAACCAGGCATGTTATAAATGATATAAAAGAATGGAGCCAAGGTTCTTTGGAAAGGTGTTTTTGCATGATGGATGGGGGAAGGAAGGAGAAGGAGAGGAAAGTGAAAAGTTTTGCAAAGCCACTAGCTTTGCCAGGATGCAGAAGCTGGATGGAAAAGTGTGGGTGCATTTGCGGAGAGTGGGTGGCTCATTCAGCGCACTGCTCCTCGCAGCCTGGGTTTGAATCTTGGGCTGTGTCCTCGTGAGAGGAAGGGAGTTTGCCTCTGGGAACACGGGAGCTTTGGCTGAGCACAGTGCTAACCAAGGTAAACAAACAGCTCCCAGCTAGCCCCGAGCCTGGGCTGAGTACTGTTGTGTTTTTTTTGTTTTTAATTTCCCCTTGAAAAACTTTGTGGAGAACTGCAGAATAAGGAAAATAAGCAGAAGTTGGGGAAAAAAGCTTATATGGCAAAATTGTCAAGCGATGACCAAATTCCTTTGAAACTTATGGAGGCCTCAATGGCTGCAGAACCAGCCTCTCTTCATCCAGGCTGGGGCTGCCATGGTTGTCCTCCAACTGTGTATGGGGTCTGGTTTTTACTGGGGACTCTGGCAGCTTTTGGGGCTTACAACACCTGGGAACTCCTGTCAATTGGACCCCAGTGGGACTTGTAAAACTTTTGTCTTTCCAAACTTTGCACTGGTGAGAGGTGAAAGGGAAAGCTGGGCTTGGTGGGCCAAGGGAGGGGATTTATGCCAGAGATACGGTTTTACTCAACGAAGAGCAAAGAGATGCTGAGGAGATTAGAAGTGAAAATGTCAAGCAGTTGGGCAGAGAAAGCTATTTTCTAAATACAAAAAGGGTCTGGGAAAGCAACTGAATTCCTCCTGTGTTTCCAGACTACATTCAGGCCTTTTTTTTATTTTTTTTTTCCTCCTATTCTGCAGAAGCAGGGACTTGGTTCAGCATGTTCAAGGGGAAACCTCAGGTTGCAGGCTTTGCGGCGTGCATGTAGGCTGGAGGGGGCATCGGGGCAGAACTTCTCCAACTGAAAGATGCTGTAGTGCCCGCAGAGCTTAGGATGCTCCAGAATCCCCACCTGCCTTCATGAGCAATGTTGTATGCCCCCCTCGGGCTGTTAGCAAACACAAATAAGGGGCAGATTACAATTAAAAATGCAGAGGGTTGCTGTAATGTAGCTAAAGAGGCTCTCTGGGTCGTACTCCCATCAGCCTAGTGCCAGTTTTGTCTCAGTGAAATGCACTGAATACGAAAAGCAAAGCCCTTTCTGGAGTGCAGCTTTGTTGGACTTTGCTCTCTGTCGTCTCTGCCTTGCCTCAAAGCAGGGCTGAACTCCTTAAGTTTGAGTTGGCAGCTCTGGCTCCAAGTCTTTGTCGCCTGCCCTTGAGAGGGGTCATTTTGCTGCTGGGCAGAGACGGGTATAACGTGCTGCTGGGGGTGTCTGATCATCATCCTGTGACGGGTGCCAGGCAGAGCCATGGTGGAGGTGGGTCGGCAGCACTTGAGAGCAAAGGTCTCGTCACGTCGCCCTCATGGGCAGCACCGCCGAAGCCGAGGGACTGCTCTCAAGGTAAAGAGGATTTGCATCAGCAAAGCAAGGATGAACGCTGGTTCTTTGCCTCGAGCAAGCTTCCCTCGTGTTTGAAGGCTTTGAGCCTGATGCTGGGAGGTCATTTGACTGACTTGCACATTTCTGCAATACCTGAGATGACTGCTTGCTGAATTTCATTATATAGCTGCTATTCAAGGCAGAAACCAAAACCAGAGTATAATTAATATATAAAAGCCTCTTTTTTTTTTTTTGCCTCAGGCTTGTTTCTAGTTTGTTTGTTTCAGTACCTCTCAATGTGTATTTCTCTTGGTTCGCTGACTCCAAACCAATGGCTGGCATCAATACATAAAGCCTCGCAATCACTTTTGCCTCTTTCATGTGTGACTGCCTCAGAAATGGTGGCTCAGAGCACTAGAAATGTCAGCTACAAGCAGTTCGGGGGCCTACAGCTCTCCTTAGGGTAGAGCTGTAAAAAAGCTTTGGCAGTAAGATGAGTTTGCTCTCCTGATTGCAGGAGACTGTGGTGGTGGCTGCAACTATTTTGAAATAAAGTTATCTCCTGGACTTGATCCTTTTTCTGTCTGTCACTCTGGTTTCTGAAAAAGGGTTGTATATTCCTTGGGGTTTTGAGGTAATTGTGTAGAATAAAAAGAAGGTTCTTCACACAGGTTTGATTAAAACCAAAGATGAGGTTGGCATTGCTTTGAGAACTGCTGAACAACAGGCTTAACTTAAACTGAGGGAGGTCTCAAAATGCTGAGGAGTGAGGGGGATTGCTGATGAATGGAGTTTCTGGTGTTATCTCCCTCCGCCAAAGTAACCCTGTTAATATTCCTCTTGAATCACATGGAGTACTCCGGGGTGGCAGCTGCACAACCCATTTTGGACCATGGCTTGTTTTATATGTTGGTGCATTTAAATTAGTGCTTGGTCAGAACTTCTCTGTTCCCAAATTCTGTAGCTGTCATAATAGAAATATATATATTATATATATATATATACTTTTTTTTTTTCTTCCTGTGTCCTTAAGTCTAGGATGCTGAGGGTTACCAGTGAAGATAACAGCCTTTCCCCACCTGGTATCATCCTGGTTGACACCACATATTTTCAGAGGTTTGCAAAACCTTGTTGGCTCTTGCCTGAAATGATGCCTTTGCCTAGTGGTTACCTACTTATGATTTGTCAAAAGAATGAACTTACTCTATTTCCTTCCACTTCCTTGTGCTTTATGTGAGTCCTCTTACCAGGTCAGCCAAGCAGCCTGTCCCTTGTCCTGCACCTCCTTAGTCTTGAAATTTTGAGTTTTACAGATGCTGGTAAATGCATGTTGTGATGTATTAAGTACATAACAGCACAACTGCAGTTCCCATGTCTTTCCTTTAAAAGTGCTTCTTTGTTGTGGAGTGCTCATCTAAATGTGGAGTAGCATCTGAGTCTGAGGTTTGTGGTTTTATTTTGAGATATTTCACATGAGTTCACACTTGGTTAACTTAAATACATCTGCCCAGTACTTCGAGATATAAAAGGTCGGTGAGGTTCACTCTGATTTTCTTCTTGACTTGGTTAAATACGTAACTGCAGCTTAAGGCCATCAATCTTAAATAGAAACTCTGTGAAATGAGATGCCAACAGGAGTGGATGGGGATACTGGTGGTACTGCTTTACGGGAGCTACTAGAATCCCAGTAGGGCCAGTCCAAACTCAGGATTTATGTTTAAAAGGAAACTTTTCACACTGAAATGTAGTTTCTGTTCCAGTTCAAAACAAAACCTCACGTTTCCTCTGCTTAGAACAAAACAAAGCTTTCAAAGCTTTTACATACGGGAAGTAAGATTTTACTTTAAAGACTGATGTGTTCCTGAAGGATTTCCGAATGAGGGATTTCCAATTGTAGAATTTTCTTTTATGGCTTTTCTTTTGTGTGTGTTGTTTTTATGTTATATTGAAAAGAGGCCCAACATGCTACAAAATCATCTTTTAAACAAGGAGGAAGGCCATAAAACAAAATTCTAAATTTATGTGGAAATGAATAATTCTTTTTATGACCCAAAGATTTCCATAAATAAAGAGTCACTTGCAAGTAATTTTCTTGGTAGAGTTAAGAAAAACTGTGATGGGTTGATTCCATCAGCAACTTCAACCAAAAACCATGTAAAAAAGCTGTCTGCCTAGCCCCTGAATCACAGCCGGTGCGATGCTGGCGCGTTTCAGCGGGGATTGGTGTCAATGCGAGGAAGGGCGCCCGAGTGAAAGAGGAATGTGATATTAAGAATGTCAATATTTCACTTTCTAAATTGAAATTCTTGGCAGTGTTGAGATAATCCATATGTCTTAATCAACTTCTGGTGTTTGAGTGGGAGGAAGCTAACACAGTAACTAGTTGAGGAGGAGGAGCAGTTAGTCAAAATAACTGCTTTTCTCCCTGAGGACTTTTGGGTTCTGGAAATATTTAAGAGATGAAATAGCAAGAGCAGCTGTCCTAAGGGAACTATCAGAGAGGCGTTTGACATTGCGAATCATATAGATTGCTAAATGAATGTTTTGTCTGCAGAGGGCCTGAGGTGTGATAGCGCGGGAGCGGAGTTCGGGGATTTGTCTGGCTGCTGTGATCTCAAACAGCAGCGCAGCAACGGCGTCTCCGATGGCATGGGTTGTGCCTGCCCACCCAGCACTCTGGAGAGGACTTTTGGGGACATGCTTGCCCTGCCTTTTGAAATTACGCCGAGGTGCAAGTCTCCGGAGCCAGAGATGAGGGATGCTGTCTGCTGTCCAAGGTGGTTGTGCCTCTGGGGGTTTGCTGCCCATCACTGGGGTAGCAGGAGGAGCAGGTGAGGTGCCCCATGCCTGGCCGCTGCTGTCTGTTAAGGGCCAGATCTGGGTGGAAATTCAGATGGCTTCCCAACACTGCAGCTCATTGCCTTCTCCTAGGGAGAGAGCACCTATGTGTCCCCAGCCCCTGGTGGCACAGGGTTGCTGGCTGCTGCTCTCCTGGAGCAGCCCCGCTGCCAGAGCCCTTCCCTACCTGCCTGGGCATGGCCTGCTGCCTCAGAAGCAATAATTTAACTGATTATGAAGGCACATTGGCAGATACCATAGTACCTGTCAAATCTAACTGCCTGTAAATTTAATTAGTGTGCAAAAACTGGCTTTGGAGTATACCAGAACTTAATTAGTCAGCAACTTAAGGTTGTTAGTGTACTCTCCAGGGTAATAATATCCAAAAAAGGGTACGTGAAGGCTGTGATAAAATAATTAAAAGTATAAGTTCTGCATGGCATGTTTTCTTTAGTACTCATGCCTGCTGTGTATAAATCAGGATGGAGAAATAAGAACAGCAGCATCTTGGAGCTGGGCTCTGATAGTGGGTGTCTTCCCTCAGTAGTGGCGGAACAATTAATTAGTAAGTGCAGTGGCTCAGGTCTGCTCAATCCTATGCAAAGGATTAAGCCCATCTTTGGGAGCATCCTGTGTGTTTCGCCATGATGTGTCTACCTGCTGGTGGGGAAAACCCCATTCTTTACAAAAGTATGGACTAGTAATTAACAATTTGGGGACCATGGAGTGGCTGGGGGGTGTTATGCGGGCTGATGGGGAAGTCTGTAATTAATGTATTAAGTCCTTCAAATAAGGTAATTTGTGAGAGAAATTAGAAATTCTTCAGGAGTATTATGAGCAGCCTGAGCGGTGGTGACTTGTCCTAGGCCTGTCCACATCTGAAGGCAGCACTTCAGGTGTCATTTGCTTCTGGGTTCCCACAGTGGCTTTGCAGCAAGGGACGATGACTTCCTACCCAGAAAGGAAAGCTGGTTTTATGTTTGCATACTCCTGCCACATGGTGCTTACATGGAGAGAAGGATGCGTGACTGGTAGCCGGTGTTACTACAGAGAGGTTTTTTACACTGTGATGGGATGGTGTAGTGTAAGAGTGACTCACCGTGGGTTGTTTGAAAGGAGGGGAATGGGATTCAGTAACACCGAGTGTGCCCCATCTGTCACACCCGAGAGACGTACACGCTTGTCTTCCTAATGTTCTGCTTCAGCCCTAAGCTGCTGCAAAATGTTTGTCCCAATGACCTGTATTTTTGTGGGAATAGCCTCTTCTATGAATGGAGCGTGGACTAAAATGAAAGCAACAAAAATTTCTTAGAGCAGCCCTGGGCCTGACTGCGGTTTGTTGCTAGACGCTTGCCCTCTGAGTGCTCCTTGTCTCTCATTATCCCCATGCATCACAGGGAAAGAAGGAAACAATGAACTTTCTGATCCCTGAAAGAGTATGTAAAAGTCAACAGTGAAATGTCTGGAGGCTGAAATCACTTACCCACTTACATTCAAAAATGAAAGAATCAATAAAACATACTTTGGCTTCTCCCTGTCTTCCCCAGAGGACGGTTTATAATCCCGTTCCCTCTCCCATCTACAGCAAGGCAGCGAGTTCAGTTCCTGCACCCTGCAAGCCTGATGGAGGAGGTATTTTGGAGGCAACTGAAATGCCTCTAGCTGCCAGTGTTGAACGCAGGTGCTGCAGCCTCCCTAAATACTTGTGCCATGGATCTCACCTGCCTCCCTCCCAGATGGTGCAGAACAAGGGTGATCTTTTCTGGTACTGGGAGAGGGAAGACTGTGCCTGTCAGTACTGGACTGCCTACCTGGACACTTGCCTGGAGACCTCATTTCAGAGCATGGGACTGGTGGAATTACGCCCTGGGAAGGGGTGTGGGTCCATAGCAAAGAGCCTCTCCAGGGCTGGTGTTCCACGGAGCGTGACCATGTTTCACAGTATAATGAGCAGCCCAGTGGATCCTTGTAGAGTTTTCCTCTAAATCCTGTGTTATTACTGGGCAACGAGAGCTGGGGTTTGGTATTTGGGGAGTTGGCATAGGGACAAAACAAAGAAGGGAAAAAGGCTCTGTGTGTGTGCATGCGTGCAAACATATTTTCCTCTGGATTTAATATGCATCTCTTGAGTTTTGCTTTGGTTTCTAGTGACCCTGAAAGATCAAAGCAGAATTTATCTGCAAAAGCTCCATATCACATACACAAGGTTCACTCGCAACTCACACTGGGCCTGCTGAAGATACGAAGATTCGTTGGCAGTCCTCTGCAGAATTGGGAGCTCGTAATGGTCCTGCACCAGAATTGTGTTTAGCTCTGGATTTTTGCTGTAGCGATCTCATGTAACATCCAGCAACAGCCCAGCTACCTTAAAGTCTATGGAAATTTGAGATTGACTTTGGTAAAACCAGAATTTTAGGTGTTTTTTTATCATGGGCCTGTGACAAAATAAAGAACGACTGACAGGATTCAGTAAACTACCAGATTTCTGAGTGTCAGACTGCATAGCACTGAGTGGGCTTAATTTAATGAACTGAGGGATGCCATGTAATCTAACTGCTTATGATGTTAAGAGGCAGCAGATAATCTAATGATCCACAGGTGGCTATTTTGATTTTACTGTGTGAAGTTAAATACATGCTTAACTACCAAACTGAGTAGTGTTTCTTTCAGTGCTAGAAGTGGTACAAGGTGATAGGTGTCACCTCACCAGTCAGAGGCATTTATTTAGTCTTTTGGCCTGACTGTGCATGCTGTAGGACAACTCGTCTTGAGCCATCACATTAGCTGTGAGGCCCTTCCTGGAGGGGCAGGACCTGGGGTTTGCCTGTTAGCCCCCTCCCCACATGCAGAAGTGGGGCTTGCAATGCTGGGGTGCTGGCAGGAGCCCTCCCAGCTCCTGGCTGGCTGGTGGGGGCCATGGGTGCCTGTCAGGATGGGACTGCCTCAGGCTTCCAGGGATCATTTTCGTGACCAAGGGCTCCCTGCCTTAGCAGAAGTGACTGTGAAGATGTGCCCAGGTTTCTTACTGAAAACCAGCAAATGTGATTTTTTTATTCAGAATACCTGGTAATTTCCTGCCTTCATATGCGTATATAGGTGCTCTGATCAACTGGAGAAGTGCTCGTCATTTATTTTTGTGGAATGCTTATGTATATAAAAAAAGTACCTATTCACAGCCTGTAATCAGGCTGTAATCATGGCCTGTAATCACAATCAATAAATTAATAGATTAATTAATAAATTAACGTCAGCAAAATATGATTTTTCTATTGATTTTATGTCTGTTTATTGATTTTGGTGCCTGGAAATGCCAACTTCATCTTTGGGTGTATCTTCAAAGGAGCAAGCTGAATTTTAATGGAATTTGTGCCTAGCACTTAAGAACACTACTCTTCAGGTGTGTGCCCTGCTCCCCTTTCTGGCAGCATTAAGGTTATTGATCTAAACTGTTTCTAATCTTTATTGTAAAGCTCAGCTTTACTTTTAATTGGGTTTGGTTCTATTCAATCTAACTGTAATAATTTAATTTTTTTGTTTAAAATTTCGATCATGTTTACCATATGGTGAGTATCATTTATACATAAAAGCTACTTGCTGTTCTACCTTTGGAAATCGTTAGGGCCTTCACAGTAAGAGCTTCCTAACCATCTGCTACTCTCTCAAACCTCGTGTTAATGTAGACATCTGCAGTTGTGACTCCGGGGTTATTAAACAGCGATGTCCAGTCGAATGTCCTTGTGCTTGGCTTTGCGAAAATCAGCACTGCAGAAAGCGACTGCTTTAGCCACAACGGAAGCCGTTCAATTTGCAGCCGCGGTGGGCAGGCATGTGCCCCTCCGCACGCCCTCCCGCAGCTCCTGCTGCATGGGCAGAACGAGCAGATTTGGCTGAGGGGATGCAGCCATCCCAATTAGCTGTGAGTTCAGATTGATGTCCTGTAATCCTTTAATGCTAGAGAGGCGCCAGCATTAGACCCCGTGCTAATCCATTTTTTGAATGTGCATCATGTGCAAAGAAGATTATGCCATTTTAAAATGAGCTAATTATTTGTAGTTCATCAGAGTACCCCTCAAATTACAGCAGAAGATGATGTAGGTTGAAATCCTGGCCTCGATTAAGTCAGCAGCAGAACTCTCCCTGGCTTCAGTAGTGCAGGACTGGAGTGCTGGAGCACGCTTACCCTGTCACTTCACCGGCTCTGGCTGCCTCACAGCATACTTCGTATTCTGGGGCTTGGGGCGTTTTGGTTTTATTTTGCTTTTTTCTGTCAAATTGTTTGTACACAAATGTTTGTCAGTGAGGAGGAAGATGTAGCTCCTAGTAACTTCCGATCTCCCAGTAAGCTGGAAACAGTGGAGCTAGTTATAAAATTTAAATGTCTAATGTTTCCAGTGTGTAGAGACTTGACACTCTTCATCTGGGTGCTGTGTAAATTGCAGGTGAAAACAAACCAATAATCTGAAAGCCATACCCTTATTAAAAAAAAAAAAGCAAAAAAAAAAAGCAGCTAATTTTATTGTGTGGTTAATAAATGTCCTTTTAATGATTTTTTTTTCTTTAAACAAATAATGCTTACTAGAGCTGCTCAAGTTGTTTATATACATTTTTGGCATTGTATTCAACCACATTGATAAAAGTTAATACTGGTCTGTTTTCCCTAAAGCAGAATGCTTTTAAACATGTGCAGTAATTTTGCTATTGAATAGCAGTGTGTTGATCAGTAAAAATGTTTTATCTTGCTAAATGATTCAGGTAATATGTCGGTCTAAAACTGATTCTTATTCACATTAGTCCTTCTCAATAACACAGCAAGAAAACTGTATTAGAGATTAATGGATTAAGTATAGCAGTTAAATATTGGGATTTCTGATAAAAGTTATCTGTTTTTAATGGTCCAGCAGGATGTAATGAGGTGGTAAGAGTCTGAGGGAAGAAATTGTATCTTGGGGTGACAGGTACGGCCACTTAAGTGTTGTGTTTCCACAACCCATCAACAGGGTGTAGTGCCTGACCCACAGAAAAATAAATATATTTCTGTTATTCAGTGGTGGTGTGTAGAGCTTTTTGGGTTGTGTGGGTTTTGGTTTTTGTGTTTTGTGTGTTGGTTTTTGTTTTTTTTTTTTTTAAATGTCCAGTCACGTGGATTTGATTTCTGAAATAGATTATTACCTGCGATGATAGTGAGAAAAGATGATAGTGTCCGCTCTGTGGTGGGTAGGTAAGAGAGTCACTGTGTGCAGATGGACAAATCACCAATTTAGGTTACCAATGTGTCTGTTCAAGTCTACAGGGAGTAAAAATTAGGTTGAAAAAGTGCTTGCATGCTCTGAAAAGAGATCAGCAGAGAGAAGTATCTAAAAAGCTTTTTTGTTTTTTATTCTTGACCAAATTCCATAAATATTTTAATAGAAAGTATTTGGTTTTCAGTTATACCTCAAAGTATGGATTTTTTTAGGAATTGCTTGTGGTATTTGTGTTTCTTGGGAGGATGTGGATAGGAGGGGGGATGGCAGATGGGAATGTCAGGAGAAGGTTATGATAGGCTTTTTAAAGGAAATGCAAATAGAAATGTAATTAAAAAACAAAAATGAAAGAAAAAAAGTGTTTCTGGATGGATCTGTTGGGTGAAGTAGAATGGCTATGCTGTCGAGACAAAGGCTGAGCTGCAGAGTTTTAGCTTCCATCGCAGGCCCAGAGCCTTCCTTGCTGGAGAGGAATGAGTTTTGATTTCAGCCTGGCAGAACCCCGAACGTGAGCTATTTGTGCTTTTCTTCAGCCTGGTGTAACTTGTGCAGCCTGGCTGTGGCGAAGTGGTTCGTTAGGGAGTGTAATTGACCTTGAAATGTGCTGCGAGTGCGGAGGACAAACTCTCTCACACTTTGGGGAACTTGTTTATTGCCAGTTGCTGCTTGTTCCTAAGCCTTAATTTAATTCCTTTCAAATTCCTCTTTTCAAAACCCCTTAAACAAATTCATGTGGAACAAGGAGAAATGGCTATTACGGAGTTATGGTGGTGGGTGCCTGCCTGCGGGGAGGGCTGGAGAGAAGGAGGGAGCCCTGTGAGCAGGGGTGTCCGCAGAGCTTTGCTCCTGTAGGGAAGCCCTACGGACCCCGTGCCGCTGCTGCGGGAGGCTGGGTCGGCGGGGACCCGCTTTCCTTCCCATGGAAAGGAGATACCAGTAGCGGAGCTGAATGGAATGTGTATCTGTGTCTTAGTTTTGCCGTAGTTATTTTACTTTGGCATCTCTCTTGCTGACTTGAACTTGAAATAGGGTGCAGCCGCTCTGCCTCGCTGTTTGTGCTGCGTAATAGGAAATGAGCAGAGCGTGCTTCTGAGGTGGCAACATGGTCCTGAAATTTTTGTGAGTTGGAAGATGAAATCGGTGCACAATGTTCTCTTACGTGGTGAGGCAGATGTTAAAATGATATGCATGTGCTATAGTATCCATATCCGTTCAAGCCTTTGTTGCTTCTGCTGCAGCTGTTCAGGTGAATGCACTACGATTCACAGAATCATAGAATCACAAGGGTTGGAAGGGACCTCAGGAGATCATCTAGTCCAACCCCCCTGCTAGAGCAGGGCCACAGGACTTCATGTTACACAGGACTTCATCCAGGCGGGCTTTGAATATCTCCAGAGAAGGAGACTCCACAACCCCCCTAGGCAGCCTGTTCCAGTGCTCTGTCACCCTCAGAGTAAAGAAATTTTTCCTCATATTCAACTGAAACCTCTTGTGTTTCAGTTTGTGTCCAGACCAGAGATGAATCTGATATCACTTTCTTCATTCTCAATATACATACACAGAAGTCATGGGCTCGCTCTATGTTAAGATCTGATGGAGAAAATGAGGGAATAGAAGAGGTGCAGTGGTTTAAAATTTGTGATGGTGGCGTGGCTGCTCTGAGAGGCACCTGACAGAGTCTTCGTTTTGGGAAGACTTAGCATATTCATCAGGCGCTCTGTGCTTAATCAGATCTGGGCCACTACCTTTTGATATACTAAGAAATCAGGCCTAAGATATTCCCCCGGGGATGTTCCAAACCTATAATTAGGTTTGAGGGGGGGTTGGAGAACACCACTTCTTGCAAACAGAGCTGAAATCGGGGAGAGAGCCTGGAGGATGTACCACCACAAGGGGCCAGGACTGAGAGCCCCGTAAAGCGCACGAATGAACACATCTCCTGGTTTGGTTTTTATCACTTATTTTTAAGGCCACATAGGAAGGTCACAGCAAAGAAGGATGCAGCTGGTGGCCCTGAATGCAGCTGGTGCAAGGGCAGTGTCCTCTGTACCCAAAGAAAAGCTGAAGCACTTTTTTTTGGTCACCACTTTTTTCACACTAAAAACTGCAGGTCGAGGTACATCAAAATGTTTTGCAAATGCATACTGGCTTCTCTGAAACTTCTGGAAAGAAAGGGCAGAAGAAAAAACAACGATAATCTGGGAAAGTGAAAATGTTTCATTTTCCCATTTCTTAAATGAAACAACTTTGTTGGTTTGGGGTTTTTTTATATATTTTGAAACAAGTTTGACCTTTGGGGTTTTTTTATTTACTTTAAACAAATTCCCCTCTGATGTATATTGGTTTAGGCCTTTAGGAAAATAGTAGAAATAAGAAGGAAACTGCTTGGTCTCAGCTAAATTGTTTCATTTAACCCAGTTTTCCTCTGGATTCATGAAGGAACAGAAAAATTAGTTGTTCCTACAGCTGGAGACACGGAATCCCCCAAACCACTTCAAAATCAATGAAAAGGCCCCACTGACACCAGCCATGGGGTAGACCAAACGCACAAATCCAGTGACCTGCAGCTGGTGGAGCCCAAATACTTTTTAAAAGCAACTTTGCTTTTGCCCTAGAGTCCACATAGTTCTGGGGGAATCTGACCCAAGTGTGCTGGGGATCTGTAAGGTCTCTATACGACACCATGCATTACCCTCCCTCCAGTTCATGTTGACAAAAAGACAGAAAAGTTCAACAAAAGTACTTTCGCTGCTCTTCCCACAGTGAGCAAGCTTCAATACTTGGCTTTGAGGACAGAGCCAGACTCTTCTCAGTGGTGCCCAGCGCCAGGACAAGGGGCAATGGGCACAAACTGAAGCAGAAGAGGTTCCAGTTGAACATGAGGAAGAACTTCTTGACCTTGAGGGTGATGGAGCCCTGGCCCAGGCTGCCCAGGGGGGCTGTGGAGTCTCCTTCTCTGGAGATATTCAAAGCCCGCCTGGATGCTGTCCTGTGCCCCCTGCTCCGGGTGACCCTGCCTGAGCAGGGGGGTGGCACTGGGTGATCCCTAGAGGACCCTTCCAACCCCTGCCAGTCTGGGATTCTGTGATACACAGCACTAACACAACAGCGGGGCAGCTGTAACCGGAATGCCGAGATAAAAGCAGTGTGAGCATCCTTCCCAGCTAGCAAGTCGCAACCGGGACCAGCCCTACCTTTAAAAAAAATGGCTATTCTGCACAATAACCTCGTAGAAGTTTGCTACCCACACGTGTGTAAACACATCTGTTTGATTTCATCCTTATCCCACCTGCTCTGCGGAAGGCAGTGCTCCACAAGCAGCGCAGTCGCAGCACTTCAAACCCCATCACCTCATCCCGTGTTTGCTTAGACATGCCAGTAAATGTTTAATCACCTTTAGACTGAAGCAACAAAATCCCATCTCATCAGCTGTTAATTCAGTTTTCAAGTACGTGCTCATTAAAGTGGAGGCTGGATGGACTGAACAGCATCTGCTTCCCGCGCTGAGCACGGCACAGCGGCACGCTACGTGCGGAGGAGAGGGGAGAAAGGTGGTTTTGCCTTTTTTCTGCTTTTATCCACATCAAACAGATATGAAATCTACATTTGGTATTTTGCCTCCAGGAGTGAGAAATAAGGAAAATAAGGAAATCAGGAAAAGAGGCTGGGGGGAAGGAAAGTAACTTCTGGCAGGGACTTGGCTACAGCGCTGTAAGACGCCAAAGCCTCACACATCGCTGCTCCCAGTTTTATATTGCACCAGAGAAGATTTTCCCATTAGAGTCCCTGGGTGTTCAGCCCATGAGTGTTTTCAGACCCATACCATTGCGAAACGAGCACCTTTTGTCCTTTTCTGCCCCATCAGTCTTTACCACTAAGCTCAAGTCATGGTAAGGCCACCCCGTAGGAGAGCAGCTCTGAGGATGGCGGTGCCACCAAGCCATGGCAGACATCCTCCATCCACCCTTCACACCCATCCCCAGCGGCTTGCAAGGACACCCCGGTCTGCGGTGCACCAGACCGCGGGGTTTTGGGGTGTCCCCGCACCTTTCATTGCCCTCCTGCGTGGTGGCTTCAGCACGTCCAGCAGGTGTAGAGCATCCCAAAATGCTCAAAAGAAAACACCACTTTCCTTTTCCAGACATTCTGGCTTCTCCATTCCACAGAAACGTGTTATTACTATCAAATAATTCTTTTTTTTTTTCTTTTTTTCAAATTAAGATTTCCCAGGAACAGGGACTACAAGATTTCCAGCAGTCTATCAGGAACAGAAAAGCAGTAAAGCAGGAACCCGTTCTCCTTATTTCTTCTTTCAATATTTCCAGTGGAGAAAGAGCAAGGAAAAAACCATAAAACGTGACGCAAAACCAGAGGCATCGCTTTTGCCATTTCCCCGCTCTCTCCCTGTCCGGGATAAGGGTGGTTTTTAATACCTTCCTTTTGTTCTAATGCCAAAACCAGCACAGGGGCAGCAAGAGAGGGAAAAAAGCCGCTGTCCTAAAGCACAAACAGAAACATCAGCATTCTCAAAAGGAGCAACAGTGCTGCGCACGCAAATGCAACGACAGATCGTTCACATTTGATCTTTGATGTTTCTGCTCCGAACTTTATAACCGAGATCAAAAATCCCACCTGTGAATGTGAATGTTTTGCTCAACACGTCCTGAGGAGAGGAAATTTTAAAGAATTTTGGAGGATTTGGGTGTTTAAGATACGCCGTCATGAAAATTTATCACTAAATGTAAATTTTCTTCCTTCTAAAATTTACTTTGGTCCCTGGGAAAGCCAGCTAAGTACAGCCCCAGCTGTTTTCAGCCTGAAAGTCAGACCAAGGCATCAAAGGAAAGGAAGGCTGTTGCAGCCCCACTGGGAAGGACGAGGTATTCGCAGAAATGTATTTCCATTATCACTAAAACAGGGTCAATGTGGTGAAACTCAAGGAATATTTTTTCCCCCATTTTGTAAGTGTGAAGCGGGGCCAGGGACCAGCGTCTGAATTTCGGTGCATGGAGGGGTCGGACACGCACCAGGGACCCTACGGTCGGATGATGCTGGGGTGGTCCCTGCCAGGCACCCACCCAGCATTAAATAAAACAGCAGCTTTCTCCAAAAGGAGAACGCGAATGGATTTCTCTCCCCATACCTCATCTGACATGATACAGCTGCCCTCACAAAAAAAAATGCAGCGTGGAGTGAGAATATATACGCTGCCTTGATATATAAGCTGTTTACAGAGAGTAGCTCTTTTAATTAAAAATGACTGCTTGCTTCAAGCACATTATTTTAATAGATTTGCTCAAGGTGTGGGGTGCTGCTTTTCAAACTGCTGAGAAATACTGCATGTTCCCTTTTCACTGTCAGGAAATAAATTGATTTTATTTTTTCTTCTCTTAAATGAAACATAATTAAAGAGTGGGAATGTTCCCAGTCAAGGGGGGAGGAAAAAAAAAAAAAAAAAGAACAACATTCAATTAAAAAACAATCTACTTTATTAAGTTAAAATTCAATTTCAGGTTTTCATTACATGCAGCTGCATTGAAGTACAATGCCGATAGTTTACATCTGCTCTGAGATATTTGGATGCTGCTTTGCTTTTGCAGATGTAAATTCCTTAGTCTTCAGAGGAAAAAGGGCAGACTTTGAAATGTAATTTTATCACCTAATCCATTCTGCGTTGTAACCTCTATCAGCAATTAATGACCTGAAACATAAAAGCGAAGTGATGAGCCTATAATGAATTATACCTTATGACGACACTTTCATTACGGAGCACACTACATATATTTACAGCAGACCTTTTACATTTGTTGGTAGTTGGTATTTCATCAAATTAAGTTTAAACAGTATGGGGGGGCTGTATGGTACATTAACTTTTTTTTGTCTTAAAATGCATTAATGCTTTGTGTGTGCATCTATCGAGCATCTGTGAGAAGCACCGCACAGCCTTTTTGTCACGGCGAGGAAGGTGGAAAGGAGTCTCTTCTCAGGGTGAGAGCTCCAGCAATGAAGGACTGCTCTACAGACCTGCTCAAATGATTATAAAGGGATGTTAATTTAATTTATTTAAATAATACCTCCTGAGTTCCTGAGCCCAAGGAACATAAACACCTTGACTCCACTGCATCCAGGAACTCAGAGCCTGGATGGGCTTCAAGAAACCAAAACCTGTTGCTTCAGACTCTCAGCACAGGCACATAACCGTAATTTTGTTGAAAATAGTGGAGTTTGCATGCATTTCTATATAAAATACAAGGTGGGATTTAGCCATTCTTTCTTTCTTCACCAAAAACTAAGCATCTGGTCAAAGTAACGTAACAAACAGGCGGTGGTCAATGGAGGGGGAGAGGCAACTCATCCTGTGCTACAAGAGGGTAGTGCAGCACCCCTGGAAGGGGCACCTCATTTCTGCTGACCACTGCAGGGGCTGATGCCAAGAGAACACAGGAGCCAGACACAGCTCTACGTTGGGTTAAGCGGGATGAGCGTCTCCCTTGTAGAGTCTCTCCAGTTCTTTAATCGCATCCTCTACTCCAAGAAGACACAAGAAGATTAATCCCTTCCTAAGGGTCAGTTTTACACTGCTGTGTTCGGCAGCGGTGCCGCTGACTTCTGAAACTGAAGCTGATAAAGTCAGCTTGGTATGAAACGATGTAGAGGAGCTTGGGGAAGACAGAGTAGAAGAAAAGCCTTCAGGCTGTAATCCTGTATTTATTTGTCGGTGGAAGTCTCTCCCCCAACCTTCCAGCAGTGTGCAGGTTGTTTCACTCCACAACTGAAAAAGGAAAAGAGGGATTAAAGAGTGAGGTAAAGCTAAAGCAAGGTTATTTTTCACAGGTTTTAGCCAGAAGAGATGTCAGTAGATGCCTGTGAGCAAAGCTGAAGTAATGGCAGGAACTGCGTGTAGGTAGCAAAGACCGGAGCCACCCTCAAAGCAACAAGGTTTATCCACCGTCATGGTAGTCAAAAAGAGACATTATTGCCTATTTCAGTCCCACATTAATTGATTGAAACATCTTAACAGAACAGAAAGAAACAGCTGAAAGGCATAGCAGTATAAAACAGCTGGAAGGGTATAGAATCATAGAATCATTTAGGTTGGAAAAGACTTTTAAGATCATCAAGTCCAACCATTACCCTAACCCTGCCATGCCACCACTAAACCATGTCCATTAGTAGATACTAATGGCAAAAAAGACCTCTGTCATTGAAGGACAATGCTTCTTCAGACCTTTTTTCAAGTACCTTAGCGAAACGCTGGATAAGCAGACACAAGCTCAGGGTCTAAGCCGTTATGTACTTTCTAGGCTTGACACAAAAACTCCCCCTAGGGAAAATCTCCCCACCCCTGTTTAAAGAAGATCTCTTTTGGCCATTCCCAAGGCAGCAGGCAGGCTGCCAGCAGTCCCTGAGAGGACGCAAGAAGGATGGTCTCCATGGCGGTCCTGGCTGCTCTTCCCAGGTCTGCACACTCCCCAGCCAGTGGCCGAAAACCCAACGCAAAACCCCTTCTTCATCTGCCCCAAATCACCCAGCACTGGGGACAGAAACCTTCTCTTGCAGCAGCTTCTTTGGAAGTGTTACCGCTAAGAAATGGTAAAATTGGGTACTCCTGTCTCCAAACCTCTGCTCAAAAGCTCAGTGCATCACTGGGCTCTTGCAAACCACCGGGCATTAACGCTGTGCTGACTACAGGCTCCAGGGAAGCCACCAAAAAGGTGTGAAACAGGAGAACACACAGAGCCTGGCATCAAATGCTGCTTTTGGCTGAAAAACTAATTCAACCAGGAAAACATGCGCAGTTCTTCCAATGGCGAGATGGGAGTCATGCTGGGATGGGGTAACATGATAACTCTCTGAACAGTCCCAGGGGTAGAAGTGATTGTGGATGATGCTAAGGGGCAAAACTGAGCAGAATAGTGTGAAATAAAGCTATGAAAAGTTCAGGCTGAGGGGGAAAAAACCCTCTTCCTGACTGAGATTTATTAGATTAAGGAACAGGCTCCTAAGGGAAGTAATACAGCACCCACCGTTGCTTGGGATATTTAATATTCTGCTGCAGGAAAAAAAGTAGCGCTGGGAAATGCGGAGCTGAAAAACACAGAGCTGAAGAAAGAAACCAGGCAGGGAACAGCCGATTTGATTAATTTTGCCTCTTTCGGCGCTGGAAAGCGCACGAGAAGCCTGCAGTTTTCCTCGCATGGATTCGTTATTCGAATGCATTCCATGAATAGTCCTTCAAACACGCTGATTCATGGGTCAGTCGCGAATATCCCGAGCGGAAGCTGCGTCTGCCCAGATTTCTGGTACCATCCCAAGGAAGCAGTGAAGAAGTTTCCAGGCTGTCTTCTTCAGAGCTGGTGGCAAATGGCCATGGCAGCAGCATCGCAGCCTGTGCCCTACCCTAATTTTGCAAGCACCCCCACACGGCAGCCCCAAACCCCCTCCCTGCTCCACCACGTGGGACACAACTGATTGACTGTACGGGCTAAACCCAAAAGCCACGCACTGGGTTCACTGGTTGCTGACAGTGGTGCCTTTTTGAGGAGAGCTGCTCATACGAATGATTTAGCCAGCTTCACTAAATGCACCGTGTTCTTGACATCGGCAGCATTAGCAATTCATTACATTTCATTTTATGCTCTGTAGGGTGAGAGAATACTGTTGTAAATCGAATTAATGCTTGGTTTTCCTTTGAAATAGTAATACCAAATAAATAATTTAGTCCATGCACAGAAGGGAAAAAAAAAAAAAAAAAAAAGATAATAGGAAGAAATTGAAGTCAGCTCTAATATGCATTACAAAAAGGGATGTTCACTTCAGCATTCCTAACTGTGAAAATGCTTTGTGGACTTAATTCCAAGGAAATTAAAACTTTTGTCCACAGTAAAAATGTTGTGTTAAAGACATAAAAAGTTTATGCTGTTAAAGCAATGTACCATTTAGCCTTCAGTTACAGCATTGGGAAGACAGGAATATTGCTGTGCAGTGGACTGGAGAGAACTTGAATTAGTTCAGTCAATTAAGTCATGATTAATTTATGTTAGATCTTGTTCTCTTGAGTCTATAAAAACAAAGACTTTAGTTAACTGGCAGCATTTAGTTTAATAAAAGTAAAGTCTTTAAAGATTACTTCAGGAGGGGAAAAAAAACATTGCTGACAAAATCAATAGACAGCAAGATTCCTGTTTAATTTGTGTCAATGCAAGTTAAAATAACTTCAGAGACTAATACAAAAGGGATGCTCCCTTCAAATGGAGAACCAGATTCTCCAGATCTTGATTAGTGCAGCTAATCCAGCAGCGCCACCGGTACGTGGGACAAATCACCAATGCAGAAGGCTCCCGCGCCCGCTTTCTCTCCACCATTTCTCTAACTTTCCTGTTGGGTCTCCCGTGTCCCAGTTTGCACAGAGAAAGAGGAGTTTCCATACTAGCAAAATCACACTAACACAACCCTACACTCGTAGCCCGGCTGTGATTACTCTAATGAGCCTTCTCTAATGCAGGGCAGTGCATTCTGTACATTTAATTACTCTAAAGCACAGGGACTTCTGAGAACCAGCTACTGTCTGGTGATTGCTAGAACCATGCAGATGAAGTCAAGGGAAAAAAGCTCCGTTTGCTTCTCTGTAAGCATGGAAAAGACAAATATATATGCGTGTAAACATATATGTTTATATATAGATGACAGTATCAATACAGATTTCAGAATCTCAGGTGAGGACATGGGGATTATGCTGGAGGGGGGCATTGAATCAAATTCCAAATCAATTCTTACTTAACCAGCTCGGAGCTGGGCATGGCATGTCCACCAGCCCTCCCCATGGTGTGCAAGTCACCTCCCCGGGTATCAGGGCACCCATCGCTTCCTGGAGGCATGTCCAAGAGGTTGGCCTCTGCCTAGCGCAACAGGCACCACTCAGGATGGCTGCCCAAAGACACATCCAAGGCAGAACACAGCACCAGGGTGGGTTTGGAGAGCCATCAAAAAAGTCCCTCTTCCACTCCACAACCAAGTGGTGACGTGAAATCTCTGCTAACAGGTTGTTCAGAACAACAGAAGTTTGATTCCAGTTGACATCCAGTTGACACACACACATGCCCATCTCTAAAATCCTCCCCCATGTAGTCTGGCCCAGCCTGTAGGCTAGGTCTTAGCCCTTCAGCAAGTCCATTGCTGCTGTGGGGTTAGTACATACCCTTCAGAAGAAGCCATTGCCATGAGGTGGTGCATCATTACGATGTGGATCATTAAATATCTGCGTATTTAATTGCTATCATTTTGTGTCCACCTTCAAATTAGACAGACAGCAGCGGCACAGGATTAAAAAAGCTGAGCAATATTAAATTTACACCTGTACTCCAGCAACCAAGCATTCAGGGCGTGACTTGGGGTTTTTCATGCTGGCTATCGTTATACTCTTGATCAGGGTCCTGTCTCCGTCCCGCAACCAAAGTATCTGCTCCCAAGGAACAGCAAGGGCAAAGGAACATCCTCCACGATATTTACCGCACTCATGTTTGCGCTACCCCTTGTAGAGCCCACGCTCCAGGCATGGAGGAAGCCGTGCTCTGTCTTCACGACATCTCTCCTTCCAGCTGCTGGCATGAAAGATTTCCTTCCTGAAAGTCAGCCAGCAGAAAATGATGCACTAGCTCGAATTATGTTATTTTTCAGCAGTAATTGCCACAATTTCCAGTGGTCCAGAAACTCAACAACATTTTTTTTTTTTTTTTTGCACAGCACGTTCAAGCACAAGGCTGCTCCGTAGCGTTGAACTGGTGCCGACAGCAGCATGAGGGCTGAAGAGACGAAGCAGGTTTAAGAGGCAAATTCCCAGGCGGAAAGACTTTAAAGTCAGAACAACAGCACAGTGAGCTTTGGCTGATTCACAAGGATTTGAAAGAAAACAGAGGCGGGAGCTAAAACATGAGCTGCTGGAGAGAGGGAAACCAGGCTGTCAACAGCAGAGCAAGGCAGTGAGATCCAACAAGCTTGCAAGGCCAGGAGGCTGGAAGGAAATCTGGGTGATCCGTCTCCCGGGGTGATCTCAGATTTTGGCTTTGGTGAGAAAAGGCCACATCCTGCTCAGCAACGGAAGTTTCTTGCTTCGTCCCACATCTGTGTCTATCCACCCTCCTTTGAGAAGTCTTGTCCCATTGCACAGCATTGGTGAAGGTTTGGGAAATGTGCACCAGCAGAGCCAATTCTGCAGACGCAAGGAGCCTATCTGTTCCCCTAACTCAAATTATCTTCATTACCATTATCCTGAGGGCACCAACAGGGCTTCATGGCCCTGACCAACCCTGCTGGGACCCCCAATCCAAGTACCCTCTGCTCGGGCACCCAGGCTTTGCCAGAGCTTCTCCCTAGGTGTGCCTGTGCCCAGCCTCATCTCTTGGCTTGTGGACTGGACTTCACTGGAGGTATCCCGATGCTTTTCTGCAACCCCGTCTCCTCTGTTAACACCGTATCTCTCCCTGCTACAAACATTGTGATTTATGCAATGTGTCGCACCTCCAACTGATTCCTCATCAGTTTTTTCCCTTATCACAGGGAAAGCTGGGGTGTACCTCTACCACCTGCCTCGTATCTCCACCGAGACAGGTTGAATTCCTCAAGCAAAGGTCCAAAATATCCTCCTGCTTCCCCTCCTTGTATCAGCTCAGGCAGCATTTGGCTATCAGCATTACAGGAGTCTGAAAATGGTGTTCTCCTCTGCAGTATCTCCAATAAATCGTTAGCTAGCAAGAGGTTAATTGCGGGTCATTGCTATTCTGGCTGTGAGGAAGCAGCGAGCACTTTCCCCGGAGTCAGGGAGGAACGAGGAGCTTGGGCCATTCCTGCACACCAACTGCAGAGCCCTGCGCGCCGCCGGCTGCTGCTGACTTCTCCGGGCCCCACAAATACAAGTGGTTTTCCTCCCAGAAATCACAGGCACAGCTGGACCGGCAGCAGAGGTGCTCAAGGTAGTAAAAGAACGCAATAGAAGTGAAAAAAATACGGCGCGGTGTCAATGCAACTGGGCTGACCCCTGGGTAGTACCAGCTCCCCACGCCTCCCCAGCCCCACAGGAACACCCAAATTACCCCCCAGCTGCAGGAGAGGAGCTTCTGCTCGAAGGTTGATGACCACAGAGCAGTGAAGAATAATTCAAACAGGTAAAATAAAGCCTCTATACATCCTATTACTGTGTACCAGGCTTTAAAAACCTGAATGTTTAACCCAGTTATCCTCAGAGCGAAACATTTCATTATTCAGAATCAGTGGCTGGAGGACTGCTATCTATTTCCAGCTACCTGGCCATGCAGAGCATTTAATTCTGTGACATATCAATCAGAGATATAGTATGAGATATCAATTATACATCCGGAGGGAGAGGAAGCAAACCGAACAAGCCGAGTCATTTGAAATGCAAGGTCAGAGAGGTGAGGGGTTTAGGAAAAAGCTGAATGTCAGCTCGCATGGGCTGCTTGTGGGACTTCAGGGAAGCTACGAGCCCAAGGCTTGGGCATCCACCTCCCAACTGGGGATGCTGAGAAAACTGTGGTATCCCCAGCCAGCAGTAGGATTTCTCTTGGGGGAAGAAAGGACGGAGAGCAGCCCTACCAAGAGGGACTTGGGGGTGCTGGTGGATGAAACGCTGGACATGAGCCAGCCAAGGGCGCTGCCAGCTCAGAAGCCAACCCTACCCTGGGCTGCATCAGGAGAAGCGTGGCCAGCAGGTCAAGGGAGGGGATTGTGCCCCTCTGCTCTGCTCTGGGGAGACCTCCCCTGGAGCCCTGCGTCCAGCTCGGGAGCCCTCAGCGCAAGGAGGACATGGACCTGTTGGAGCGGGGCCAGGGGAGGGCTACTAAAATGCTCC
>BOSO01011691.1:0-24589 GCA_018403395.1 Gorsachius goisagi
GCGGGCCCGGCGGCCCCCCCCCCCGCGCCCGGCCCCGCCCCCCCCCCCGGCGGCCGCCCCCCCCCCCCCCCCCCCCCCCCCCCCCTCCCCCCCCCCCCCCCCCGCCGCCCCGTTCCCTCCGCCCGCCCTTGGCAGGGCGCGAGCGCGGCCCGTTCCCGCCCACCCGCCTGTTTGTTATGGTCGGGGCCACGTGCCGCCGGCTCAGGCGGTCACGCGGCCCGGCCTCGCGCCGCCCCCAGCCGTCGCCCGCCGACCCGCGGGCTCGTCCCGTCCCCTCAGCGGGGCCCTGACGGGGACAGGGGACCCTCCGCCCTCCCCCACACCGCCCCGTCCCGGAGGGTCCTGAAGCCCTCCTGCCGGAGGAGAGGCGGCTGGGACCCCCGTGTGCTGGCCGTGGAGCCGTGCCCACCGCGCCGTTCGAAGGGAGAGGCCCTTCGTGCCCGGCCCTCCTCAGCCTCCCGACGGGCCTGTCCCTGTCTGGCGGGTCTGTCCCTGGCCAAGCCCTGACAGCCCATCTGCGGTGGCCTCTCGCCTCCGGAGGGGGAGGTTTTTCTCTCCGGAAGAGCGTTGGTTATGCCCAGTAATTTTTTTCCTTTTTTTTTTTTTTTTTTTACTTCTACCACCCCCCCCCCTCCCGCTACCCTGCATAAGCCACAGCAGTAGCTACGTGTCAGCCTAGCCTGGCGTTGTTAAGGCATGCTGCTTTATGTAGGTAACGCAGGGGAACACCACGAGGATTGTGTTTAGCTATCAGTCTCCTGAGCCTTGAGCCTATTTATAGGTAGGTTGGGCAGTCTTTAGCGTGAAGGACTTGTGCCGCGTCCGAATCTGCGGCAAAGCGAGGTATCTTAAATGATGGTGTTTTGTTTTCCGACAGTTTTTTGTTTCTGGAAATGGGATTTTTACGGAAAGCTTGGGGAGGAATGGTTGTTAATAGGTTATATGGAGAAGTCGATTCGGAGTCGAACGTAATGCCCTTTTAATGTAACTTCTCGGGTAGCAGAACAAACAGTAGAGGGATACTCGGTTCTAGATCAGTGGCTTTCAGCTTGCAGGCAGTGGACCCTGGCTGCCTGCAAACAACTTAACCGGGGTGGGTAGGAAGCAACAGAGGAAAGGACGTCTTGTTTTCTGTAGGCTGATGTTCATTACACAGGCTTCTGCACCGCTAAAGATTCTGGGGCTGACCACTATTCTAGATCACAAAGACATTTCGGTTTAGAATAAGTGGGGGAAGGGTGGTTTTTGTTGTTTTATGTTGCTGTTGTACTGCTTAAAAATCTAAACTTCTATGTATTTTTAAGAATTACATAACCATGAATAACGCTGTGACTCTCAAATAGCCTTAAAGAGTTAAATAACAGCAGATGAACGAGAATAGGTCAGGAAGAGGAGAGATGGTTTTATAACTACGATGAGTGCACATATATTTAAAACTGCTTTGGAGTCGCACTAGAAAGGCGTTTTCCATCAGTACTAGTAGGATATTAATGACCTATAAATACAGAACACGAGAAGGAGGATGGAAAGATAAGTTTTGGAGTTTTATGCTGGTCTAGTCCAGTAAATAGATCAGGAACGGTTTCTGATGCCTTACATGCTTTCACTTCTCTTCTATTGTAACTTTATCAGTACAATTTTTTGCATCTGAAATGATGAGAGTTTCCAGATAGTGACTGGTCTTGAGGAGGAGGGAATATGGCCTTACAATAATAAGGGTAATGGCTCTGAAACGAGTGAGAGGGCTGGGGTGGTAATCAGCCGTGCTTGGCATGTGCTGTGGAGAGCTGATGTTTTGTGTTGGTTACAGGGGACATTTGAAACGGTGTTACGTACAGAAATGTGTTTGTTCAGCCCGGGTAGAATTTACTTGCTTTGCATGGGCATATCTGCATATCTTTGTAAATTTTTTTGGGGGGGGGGGAGGGGAGGGAGGGGAAGGGGAAGCAACCTTAAAATAGGAAATTAATAGGGAGCAGCTGGTTTGTTAGAGATTCGAGAGTACTGGAAGGTGCGCAGTAGCAGAGCATGCCAGCGTCTCTGATCTTTTGAGTGGACGTGGCATTGCTGGTGGAATTGATGCACCAGGAAATTGCTTTCTCTGTTTTTGTTGGTGAGATGCAGTTAACATAAAATGAGCCCTTTGGATCCCATATCCCACTTCTCTTTAATATTGCTAAGATAATTTATCTTTTCAGACGGCTAGAGGAAAAAATATTTCATTTTGTAACTTAGTTCATCTCCTCAATTGCTGTCAGTTCATGACAAGGCACAATGTGTGCGGTACACTGTGTTCCACAGAGCTGTTTTGGTGACAAATACAATGTATATGAAAAAAGGGCTATGAAAAATAGATATTGTGCAAGTTCACTTTTTATATAAACAATACCGATTTGTCTCTTAAAGGGGTACTCAAAAGTTTCATTTTAGGATCCAATGCCTTTGCAAATTGCAGTGCTAAAAAGGTCACTATTTACTGTTTGTAAGTACTTAAAAAGCATCTGAAAAGGAAATATCTAAACGAGTGTTTGTATTGATTTTGCAATAGGAAGTAGTGAAACTTTTTTCCCCCCGGCTTTAATAAAAAGGGAAATGGTGAACGTATTTTAAAAACATGTTTGTTTATGCTACTGGTAGCCTGTTACACAGTTAAAATCAAGAGAATCTCTTTAATCCAGGCTAGATTTTTTTTTCAGTTGTTGTAATCACGTGTTTACTGTATTTCTTTTATATTTAAAAATGAAAACATGGAGTCATGTTTTTTTTTGTCCTCGTCTGTACAGCGTGACTAGCTGTAGTTGATCATGCCATATTTGCACGGTGTTTTCCATAAACAATTTGCTCTTGGAATTTCTGGTAGTACCAGAATATGTGCTTGAAAATACTGTAACATAAAGGGTAAGAGGACTTGCAAATGTGAATGCTGAAATACGAAGTAAAAAAAAAAACCAACCCCAAACCAAAACCTTTCCCCTGCAGTTCTTTCAAGTCAACTTGATGATAATTTTGGATCCTGACTCGTGGCTTTCTAAATGACTGGAGATGGAATTAATGGGGCTGCAACTGTTTGTCATGAATTTAAGCATAAACAGTATTTTCCTTTTGGCTTTGGATTTCGTGAAAATAACAGCATAAAATCCGCCATCCTTTTCCAGTCCTTCAGGATGCTGCACCTCAGCCAGCAGATGTAGCATGTTGTCTAGCAGCCAGCCTGGAAATTGCAGTTGTTTGTTCCGAGTTTTACTGTTACCAAGGTCGGAGACTTCATCCTTCTGTAGGTTCCTGATCTGGGCATGTTATGTTTGCAGAGGGTCCTAATTCATGAACTTCCATGAACTATCTTGAGCTCTCGAAGGGACATTCCCAGTATTGTGCTTCTTCACAGCCGTGAGTTTGGAGATCTCTGAAAGACTGACGTCTGTATAGCAGAAGTATTAGTTAGGGTCAGAAGGCAGTCAAGCTGAAAATGTTCTATAAGTTTATTTTTTATGAAAGAGTGATGTATTTGGCAGGACAGAAAGAAGGTGCTAGTTGTAATAATATGCTTGTTTTAAATAGTTTTAATCAATACGGGCATTGAAGTTTTGCTGTTGACTGGTTTACTGTATAAATGCTGTAGTCTAAAGACGTAGAAAATTTTGTGGATCAGGGAAGATGGTACCGTGCTTGAACTGGGTTTCACAATAAGCTGAATTTCAGGGTACTGTTACTCGAGAACTATTTTTTCATAATTATTATTATGTTTTGAAGCATTAATGAGGCACTGCTGATAGTGAGGTTTTTTTTATTCTTGCTAGGCTAGAAATTTGTTACTGAAGTATAAACAAAAGAAATTGAGAGACAAATGGTTTAAAGGGTGTTTATGTGTAAGCCATGATTTTACGAACACTCCTGAACATGTCTTGTTTAAGGAGTAGGTCCTATTGAAGAACGTAAATTGTGCAGTTACATGGAAGGTAGGCAGAGTTGGTAAATACAAAGATACTAAAGCAGTCATAATATGTTTTCTGTCCTGTATTTGAAATTCTTACTCTCTTGCAACCAAGCCCATGATGTGCTTGCCTGTGAAGAATGCTACGCAGTAGTCTAATCTTAACGGAAAACATGTGAAGTCAGTGTGCTAGTAATATGGAGGTGGTTTGGTTTTTTTGTTGTTGTTGTTTTTCTTCCCTTCCTTCATGCCATCTCATATATTGGCAGAAGCAGCAGTTAGTTGCCTGGGTGGGAAGACGGGGTGAACAGAATGGAAAGAGGGAAACCTGGTAAGCATCATGCTCTGCTGTTAAAAAATTCAGGTAGTTCTGACCCTCCTCTTTGCATACAGGAGCATGCTGATTTGCCCGTGCGATACACCGAAATGCAGTGATCTGAGTGAAGCTACTCTAGTGCTGAGCCTGAAGTAATCCTTGTTTTTTTCATAGTGCATATTAGCTTGTGTTGAATGTTGTCCGTGGAACTTCTCCCAAGGCAGGCAGAATGAGCTGGGATCTCTCTGGAAAACATACCCCGAATCTCTGGGCTAATTTTTTCTCCCCATTTGTGTACTGGGTATAATTTTGATAAGGTATACATTTTCAGAAAGAAAGGAGGGCTTTTGTATTTGTTTAGTAACATTGTGTATGGAATAGCCAGAAAATGTGCTAATTTGAATCATACCTGTATTATGTTCAGGTTACTGAATTTTGGCATAACTGTAGTAGCTACTGTATTCTGGCTTCATAAATTACAGTGTACAGAGGAAATAAGGTAGAATTGAACTGATGTCCACTTTTAGCCTATTAAGAAAAAAAACCACCAAGCATTGTCTCGGTTTTATCTTGGTTACTATTTAAATCAGCAAAGTAAGGTGTTTCCCAGTGGCCAGATACTGGATGGTTGGTGGTTTTCCATCCGGAAGACATGTGTTTGAAGCTGAACTTATCTTGATGTTTGATTATTGACACTTGAGAGGTTTCTTGCTACCCAGCTCGTGTCAGCAGCTGTGAAGCCTCCTGGGAGGGAGAAGATGAACCTAGCCACGGTGGTTGCTTTTAGCAGGAGGAGAATGGGGAGGTTTCTGGCTGTTGTCTGGGTGTGTTTTGTAAACTGGAAGCACCGTTAAGGCTTGTGACAAGGTGTAGTTGCTGTATCATTGTGAGTTCTGCAGTTCGGCATTTTTAGTGTCATGTGTTGCCCCCCTCCCCCCCCCCCTTTTTCTTTAGCATAACTTCAAATGTTAATCTGTTAACATCTGCTGTATATTGCTGTATCATCCATAGTTCTTGGGAGATCTTTACATTCGAATTTCTGTGACTTCATGGCAGTGCCTCAGCGTCCTGGAGCAATCAGGATTACATTTATCTTATTGACAGAGAACAGGATTCCAAATTGGAAAGAAGCTATAGATATTTCTTTTCTTGCTAACATGTACGTACAGAAAAGGCATACGTAAGAAAAGCCTAAATGGAGCAGCAATGTTAAAATCCTGCAGTATTAAATACTGCCTGCGTTCTAAGGCAGATGTCGGTGATGTTTCGGTAACATGAAATATTACGCTCGTTTCAAAGAGCCTTTTAAGCGTGGCGCAGGGATGTGCGAGTGTCATTGCCCTCTGCCGGGGGAAATCAGCAGTACCGGGCTGCATGCTGTGCCCAAACCACCAACGCTGCCAGAAATCGCCGGGTGGGCTCTTGGATGGAGTTCCCTTTCTCGCTTGTCACTCCAGCTTCCTCGTCAGCTCAAGTTCAAAGGTACCGTCCTTCTGGAGCTGTGGCAGTGACCCCTATTCAAACCAGATCATCTGATTCCTCCTCTGTCCTTCTTAGCTGTCTCCATGGGCATCTGTTCAGTGAAGCCAGTAGCTGTTCGTACAAACAGAAAGCCAAACAGTGGATCCGGCATTACAGGACCTGCTGCTTCCCTGAAAATTATTGTCCTGGAGCCACAACTAATTCTGGTAGCTTTGACGGAGAATTGCACTCCTTTCCCATAAAAAAGGAAGTAAACCAGCTTTAATCTTTGCATTGTTAGCCCTGTCGGGTTTTATTACTCCAAAGATGACTGTAGAACAGTCTTGATGTAGGAATCAATATTTTGAATGTAGAAGACACTTGAATTTGAATAGTGTTCACACAGGATGGAACAGGAGTGAGGTCGGACCAACTTAATATATATGGTTTCACTAACACCAAATGCACATGCTGTTTTGACAAGTCTGTAGCATAGCGCAACTGTGTTGTTTGTTTTGTTTTGGGTGAGGGTTTTTTGTTTTGTTTTGGGTGTTTTTTGTTTTGTTTTGTGTTTTTGTTTTGGTTTTTGTGGCTTAGGAAAATGCTTTTTGGTTTCCAAGAAAATCCAGTTTTCATATATTGCTGGTGTTGAGGTTAAAGGGAGTAAGCAAGGGCAGAGTTTAGCTGTACTACTGCTGTGGGAGTTCAGTGGGAACCTCTGTCTGCCCAGTCCTTCTTGTTAATGGAATTGCTGACGTTCATGAGAAAAATCCTTGCTGAATATCGGAGAGGAAAAAAGTCAGAGGTGGTGACTGGGGAGAAGTAACCGTGAATTGTGAATCGACATGTTATTTACTGAGTAAGGCTGAATTACTCAAAAGCAGTATTACTTTGGTAATGAATGAGTGACACCTATAAGCAGCAATAATTTGTACTGGAGACCAAAATTGTGTAATACAGTGGAGGGGAAAAATGCTGGTCGAGACGTTTGATAGTTTAACCCAGGCCCCTAGCACTGTCATGGGAGGGAAGCATCTTTTAGAGAACTCTTTCAATTACAGAAGCATGGAAAATAGATCTCGCGGGGCAGCCTGCATGGCAAAATCTAGTCCTCCGCTACCGCAAGCAAATGTGCATTATGATTCCTGCAACAGTTTTCAGCCTCCAAATTGAAACCCTCATTCCCAAAAGGCTGTTCCACTGTTTGATTTTCCTGATTTTTAGAAGTCTAGTTCTCAATTCTAGCGCAAACATAGTTCACAGCCAGCTTACATTCATTAGTTGCACAAATAGTGCCCTTTAGTGTGAATGCCTTTTTTCTCTCCTGTGTGTTTTGCACGTGCCACATCTGCAGATAGCAGTTAGGTGCATTTATAGCCCTTATTTTGTTCTAAACCAGCAGTTCTTAACTTTTTCATGCCCTTCCCCCTCTTCAGGATGTATTGCATGCCCCTGTAGTTTAAAGACCACTGGTTAAAAAACCAAGCCCTTCTAGTCTTTTCCTGTAAAGCAAACTTCGTGTTCCTGTGGGTGAAGTTACTTTTGAGAACGTTTATGTAAGATTATTCTCCTAGTTGCTGGGTCAGGTAAATACTATAAATACAAGTTGTCATGTCTAATGTTATCCTGGTCATGGTCTCTGTAGGCTATATCTGGCTGTATTTATCCCTTTCATTGATGTTTTCCTTTGAAATTACAAAGTCCTCCTATTATCATGAACAGGTTTAATTCTGTTCCAGATGCTCTAGGCTGATAAAGTAGTAATGTGTCTTCTGGCAGTTTCTTACAAGATCAGTTACCATGAAAAAGTTGTATTTACCCAAAGTATATGAGGTCTGCTTTGAAGAACAGTTTTGTGATGTGTATACAATTCCTAATAGACAAGGACTGTATTTATTTTTTTTTTCTTACTCTTCTACTTTAGAAAAATCTTGTGGGCTAGGTTAAAACTGGGAGTCAGCTCTGAGACTCTCAGATGCGGTTTCTTTGGTAGCTATATCAACAGTAGTTACTGTACACCTCTAACGTTACTACGTAAACTGGCATCTCTTCTGGCCAGAAAAGTTTATCCTGGGTAAACTATGCTCGGCTTATTTAATTTTCATATTTCATCCATAAATCTTTGCAGAGACCTTAACCAATGTTGTTAACTGTTCATTGTTCTTTTTAGTGTTGTGGGCAGAAATGCATGAAGTTTTTTGGAAGAGGTTGCAGTGATTCTTATGTCAGGATTTTTCCTTTCATCTCACTTTTGAAACGTTCCTTTATGGTTGTGCCTGCCATCAGTATCCATACTAGGTGTTGTTTTCAGTCTTGCTGCTGCCTTGCAGGAAACAAAAATAGGGGTGAATAAGTCCATCCTCTTCCTGCAGGTGGCATTCATGATTCTTCTGTTTTCTTCTGATGTTTTTCTGCCTTTCCTGCAGCAAAAGGAGACTTTGCTTGTTTGCTGAATGCCAGGTTATCTCTGTGGTTCAGTGGTTCTGGAAATTTAAAGAACCTACAAGAGAGCCGAAGTTCAGGCAAGGAAGGGCAGCAATAGGTAGGTCCTCTACAATCCACTCTGTTGTTGTTGTGAGTGGTGGGCCTTGCGTGCTATCCTGTTGTGTTAGCATTATAAAGTTTAACTGTGATCAGACTTGAAGATTTGTCATAACGCCTGTTTTCTACTCTTCCTGCCCCTCACTGCCACCAGGTATTCGAAGCATGAAGATGAATGCAGAATCCATCTCATGCTCTTAGTAGTGTCTAAGGAAGTCCTGCCGACTGCAGCTCTATGGTTCATAACTTAGATTCCTTCAGTGAGGAATGGGATAGTCATACCTGTTTTTTCTGTAGACCAGGGCCTGTAAGTGACTTCACATCCTCTGGTTGTAAGGTGTATGTTACCTGGTGTCTCCACTGTGTGCACTAGATGGATGGAGCTTCTCAGGATACTTGCTTTTAAGACTGACTTGGTAGCAGCATCTCCTGCAGAATTGACTTTGGAATCTGATTTTCCCTGCTAGCATTATCTTGAGTTTAAAGTGGATGAAAATTATCAAGATGTGTGTTTTCAGCTAATCGGTACTGGGCTGACCCCTCTACTTCTACATTCTGTGCCTCTCAAGGGTTCTGTTAAATAGTATTTCTATTAATAGTATCATCCACTGCTGAATCCCTCGTGGTTTATAAGAGCATATTTAAGTATTACATTATGTTAACCAGCTTCACTGATAGCTCAGGATTCTAGTTGTTTGTATTTGCCATTCTCTTGCTAAGTTCTTCATCTCCTGTGAGTGTTGTAAATAGCAGAGCTTGGGACTGCAAAGAGGGAGATTTCTGACAGCCTCGGCAGCAGGGGCTGGGGTTCCCCAGTGCTGCAGGGGAAGTGGCTAGCTTGAGCTGTCTTGAGATACATCCATGGTCAGCTTGCCTTACTAGGGTGTTTGATATATGTGGATCAGTGTCGCCAGCAGAATAGGGCACAGCAGAGGAGGCAGCGAGTGAGTGGGGTGCTGGCTGTGGGCAGCAGTTTCTGAAAGAGGACCAAAAGCATAGAGCCACAGAAATGTAGACTAGGTAAGGTCAAAAATTAGAGACTGGGAAGAAGAGACAGGTGACCAATACTGGGAGACCAGAATAGATGAGGTTCTCTTTTAGCAAAGCTTAATATAAAAAAAGGCAAAAATATTTACTCTGTAGACAAAAAAAAATTTGAACAAATCACAGAACTCTTCTATATTTCATCTGGTTTCTAGTAATTCATGTTCATTTGCTTGCTGCCCATTTCTTATGAGCGCTGGTGTTTGACCTAATTGTGTAAATGCAGAAGGGGTGATGCCTTTTCTTGAAAGAACCATTTTATTGATGGTGGAATGAACTTCAGAGATGTCAAGTGCCTGAAGGTCTGGTGCAAAAGTTAGTTCAGGAACAAAGCAGACATCTTAAATTTAGATTCCATGGTAAGACGTGTCATTGTGCTACCACTTGATTAATGTGTTGTCCCAGGATAATGCTGGCTTTTGAAGAGCTTATCTTCAAATGTTTAAAAATATGTTCTTGTGTTTTACCATAAACTGATGTTGATGTTGTCCAGCAGTCATCTGGCTCACGTACTGGAAATATTTTGTTTCTCTTTTTACACGACTCATTACCATGCATTTGTAACTATAGTTGTTTTCTCTTGAAGGATTTGTTCAGCCCTTTATCATGATTTGGGGCATTAAGGTTTGACTTCTTACCAATGTAGAAATTCCTTGGGAACTGCTAGCTTCTAAGTAGATCTTTCAGGTGGTATGCCTATAAAATTATCAGTCACCTTATTACTTCTGCATTAGTCTAAGTTAAAACTTCAGTGAGGTTACGTTGCCCTACTGCATGTGTGAATCTTAAAGCTTATTTTACTTGTCAAAGTGTTGCTTACGACGTGTTTGGGGTTTAGCTGCTGGAGGTGCTCCGACTTGCTCAATAGCAGTGGTGTGTACTTAGGCTGATGAAATAACGAGTGAACTGCCATAGCAGATGCTATTACTGATAATTCAGACTCCTCATGGCTTGAAAAAACCATGAAGAATCATTGCCCGTACATGCTTGTTCTCACTAAGGTAATCCATAAATAGGTAGTGATCGTTTCCCTTTCTTCCTGCATTATTAAGTATGTTCTTCTGTTTCCTTTAAGCATTTCTCTACAATCAGAATATCTGTTTTTGTTTAGGAGAAGATCTTTCTGAAAGATTTTGTTCATTGTTTTATTGCTGAAGGGGTCATTTTTAGATAGCAGAACTTTGTATTGGGTCAGTTTTGTTCGTTATTTCTTCAGTACTTGATAATTGTTTTTTCTTACCTTGATTTCCTGGTCTAAGATACTGATAGTGGTGTTTGTGATACTTCTGCAGAATTACTGGTAACTTCTAGTAAGAATATTGAACTGGAAATGGCTTCATAGATTTCTCAATCTTACCACTTGGTATAGGAATCCTGATGTTGTATAATTGCTATATAATTTCTACTTTAAAATAATCAAACTCAAGTTTAGACAGGTTTTTTTACTTCCATTATTAGAGTTAGAAGAAAGATTCTAACTATTAGAGCATCCAGGGTCGTGAAAGTCTTGAATTCCCAGCCTAACATTTTGAAGGGATGTTTCATACCCACTTTTTTATGATAATTGCAGGTTTTGCCTTGTGCAGCTGTTTGCTCTTGTTTATTCCTCAAATGCTTTTATGACCAGGAATTCTGTCACTTCCTACCTCTTCGGTCAGGTAAGCAAACAAAACTTCTAGTGTGTGTTCATAGTACTGATCTTTCCATTCTTCTGATCATCCTAAACTGTGTCTGCTCTGCATACTTGGCTCAGATCTGGGCTGGATTTGCACCTTAGTTTGCCTGCTGCCCAGACTGTTAAAACAGCATGGGACACTGTGTCCCTTAGCATCTTTTAATATCCTCCAGGACATCTGAAGTCTGTAGTGAGTTAGCTTGCTGTGCAGGGCTTTGATGTGTAGTGCAGTTGGAGTCGCTCACCAAAGCAGAAACATGGTTTAAGAAACTATTCTTAATCATCTTGCCGTTGTTAGCTGCTGCTTTGCAGCTGAGACTGCATGAAATGACTGCTTGAATCGTCCTCCATTTCCTGCCTCAGAAACTTCATGGTCCTGCCTTTCATTTTGGAACTGGTGCTGTTGTGTCATTTCCCAGCTGAGACCAGTGTGGAAGCTGCAGGTGCTTCTTCTCTCCGTTTCATTCAGCTGATTCCTGCAGTTGAACAGTTTAACATAAACCACTGATGGAGCAGAGAATAACAAAGCAGGAGCTCATGCAGGCAGGCATCCATCGTTGCTGGGAGGCAGCAGGAACAAGCAACCACTTTTTGTTTATACCAGTGCTCCTCTTTTGCTCTTTTCTACTCATGGTCTAGAGTGAATCCTTTGGCTGCTATCACTGGTCTTGGCTGAGAAATCTTAATTCTTCGTCGAAGACCACCGCTAGTGATCGGATGATTTTTTTTTTCTTTTTCTTTTTTTTTTTTTTTTTTTTTTTTCTTTTTTGAATTCTGGTGTAGTGGACCAGGTCCATGCATTCTGGCAAGAACTGAACTCTCACTTGAAAGGTAGAGGTTACCATCCGTTGCCATTTCTGCTACCTGAACACCCCTTTCTTCATGCTCAAGTCTGAATCCATCTTTCTTAAACAGGGCACACACAATAATCAGATCAGGTTTCCAGGCAGCCATAAATTGGGGTCACAATTGCTTTATTTCACAGATACATCACTCTGATCACCCACAGTCACTTTGTAATGGGCTAGGATTTTTCTTCCCTCGTAGTTTCCAAATTAAGGAACTGTTTATCTAGCAGGAATATGTATTATACCCAGCTATATGATTATATCTTCTGCTGTTGAAATTCATCCCACTTCTATTATTCAAGTCTATGAGGTTATCCAGTTCTTTCTGTACAATATGCTGGTTCTCCTTTCCTAACTCGGTTTTATCAACAAATGTTAACACAAGCCAGGATTACTAATGAAAAATCCCCACCAGAAGGGATCTTCAAACCTAACTGATAAATCTATAATTTTAAGTGTCTACACCGATCCAGGGACTATGCACAATTGCATGTGGAGGTCTTCAGAAAAGAGTAGTGCAGTGTGTTCTCTTTTATAGAGATTTAAAGCATGTCCCAGAATATATTGGTGGATTTAGAAAAAGCAGATGGTGAAGTCCAGTTCTTGCTGACATCGTTTCAGCACACTCTGAGCCAGTGAACTCAATGGAGTAAAACGGAGAGAGAACATGCAGATTTGAGCGTAGGGAAAGGCAGGAATTCCTTTCAATCAGTGGTGTAAGAGCTGGTATGAGTGGTTAGATTTTTGTATTAGTTGGGTAGAAATCGTGAGGGCTTCAGATCCCAATGTGTGGATTAGTACGTTAAAGAAGAAACAACATAAGGAATGGAGAAAGGACTGAGCTGCAAAGAAAAGCCTGCTTTAAAAGATGAAAAGAACCTTCAAGCTGCATTAAGACATGTCAAACAATGATAAATACCAGAAGATTCTACAGTCATTCAAATAAAAAAAAGCCAAACCAGAATGGGAAAGCAGAGCTGTCGCTGCAGGTGAGCGTGGGTTCAGGCCTTGGTAAGGATGTGGGGAAAAGGCAGGACCATTAATGGATGTGACAGTTTAGAAACTAAGGCAGATGTACAAAGAGAATGATGCTAAAGCACTGAAGTCCAGGTGAACTGATTAGCTCCAAAAAAAGACTTGGGCAGGTACATAATCTTAGTATGGCCTCAGTTGACTTCTGCAGTCTTAGAAGAGAGTGAGACATTGAGTACCTGATGAAGAAAATAAAATACAATTAGCTTCTTGAAAATAAGTTACGCTAGAGTAACCGGACACCTTCTCTGCTAAGACCTGCTTTTTCAAAAGTCAGCATTTCCTTTGTCTTTGGTAAGGTGCTTGATAGGAATCCACATAGAAAGATCTCATTTTAAGCTGTACAAGAAATACATTTTATTAGAAGAGTTGTAACGGTGGTGATGAGATGGGCAAGAAGTGTGGTGGCAGTAGTTTTGGAGATGGGAGGAAAGGGGTGGAGGCAGTTGCTAGAGAGTACAAGCTTTTTGATGATTGGCTTAGGTGTGAGGGGTGGCTAACCATCTGCCTGGTAGGGCTTTGCGCAATAGATTTAAGATTAAAAATAATAATTTAAAAAAGAAATAAAATTGAAGGGTTATGATACTACAGAGATTTAATGGTGTTTCACTGCTTGGAATGGCACAAGGGTTGCATCGATGTGTATTTTAAACCTGGAAAAAACCCTGTTCCTTTTGTCTGGAGTTTGGTTTTCGTAACCGGGAAGCATTGTGTTAATAATTAACGTGTTAATGTTAAAAGAAAGTGGTAGCAAGAAATATTTCTCTCTTTCATTTTGTAATTGTGTGGTATTTATAAGAAGCTGTGAGGTCATTGGCTTCCGGTATGAGCCACTTCCTGAAAACCTTGTTTTACATGGTAAATCTAAAAATGTATTTCTTAGAAAAACTCAGCTGTGTTTTTGTTGTCTCTTCTCTTGCTTCTGACTGTCCACCTTACTTCTGTTCCTCCTCCAGAGCTTTTATACCACTGCAGAATAGCGATACCTCATGATTGAGGGTAACCTTGCCGAGGGCACAGAGTTGTATTGGAGAAGGCACTGCAGAGAAATACAGTTCACAAAACCCAGCACAGTCGGTGGTAGCGTGGAAACAGCTTAAACACACAGTCTGATACGTAGAAAGTATTGACAGTCTCAAGCTTTAGTAAATTGTGAGTCATGTGTTGACAAATGATCTGATTATGTTGAAACAATGAGGTAAAACAAGCATCAGCAAAACTGTTTTGTGTTCTTACTTCCTTGTTGAGTTCCAAATACGTAAAGGGCAGTTAGTTTCTTGCAAAGCCTGTTAAAATTAATTTTTTTGTTTTTTAAACACACAGTTCTTATGCTGTCAGGGGCTTCTAAACTTCTAGGTTTTAGAAGTAGCCATCAAATTCTGTAAGACATCAAGGATTTGACAGTAAGAAGAAACAAGCATATGTGTGCGTGTGAAAAGGGAAACAAGCAGCCATACTTTTATTACGCATTTGATTAACATAGAACATACTTTTTGGATTGTATAACTTCATTATTTATAACGTAAAAGAGATCATTTCAACCAGAATGTGTTCTTCAAAATGCTGAAATATAGTCATAATAGAGCAATATAAATCAATTAGTGTGGCAGGTCAGTGTGTGCGGACACCAGGAAAGATAAAGAACGCGTCTGAAGGAAAAATTAGAATTCTAAGGTAGTTTGAAAGAGTTACGCTGTTTATGGTGACTTTTTTTTTTTAAACCAAGTTGGAACAACTGAAATAACTAAAAAATATGTGTTTTTTAAATAACAATGTAATCCTAAAATGGGTTGAGTCTGGGTTTTTTTCTGTCGTGTTTTTTTTTTTTTTTTTTAAATTCCTATTGGCTAAAATACTAGTTAGGGCTAATATCTAGGCTAGCAGAGTGAAGACTTAACTAGAACAGTTGTAAACTCCTTTGTAAAGGAGTGCGTTGATTTATCTAAGTCTTGGAATATATGAAGGTACAGAGCTGCTGTGAAAATGCGTGTTTGAACATCGTGTCAATTTGAAGGTTGAAAGCAAATGTGAACGTTTGGGGTTAATAATACACTCATTCATTTCCAATCAGGTTATTTTGTTTGATGACCATGGAAGATGTATTGAAACTTGCTAGACTTTGCAGAAATAATAACAATGGGACATTCTTAAAAATGTAAATAGTTCTTGAATTTACAGTTTTATTATGATGGGATTTTAGCCAGTCAGCATGCTGTTTTCTAATAGCTATAAACTCATTCTCTATCTCCAGAAAGGCCTGCTGCCTGTCAAGCTCAAGTTGGCAACGCTCCTATAAATTTCCATGGTAACTTTATTGGTAATTAGCATTTGTCAATAGCCTGTCTATCATAATGCTTACATGTTTCAAACCTCTTCCGCCCATACTGGAATCAGTTTGAAGATTTCTAAAACTACAGTTCAGACCTCAGCTTTGTGGCTTTTATCACCTTGGTATGAAGAATACAGGTTTTAAACTTTCTTGAGATACCTGTGCCCACTGTTCTGATAATACTGTTTCTTTTATCTCGTTTTTCTCGTTTCAAACTTGCGGCTCGGAACCAACATCCTCAGCAGTGTGTTCTTACTTATGGTGTTTATTATTTGAAAATTTGTCTCTTCTTAGGAATCTGAAAATAAAGACTATGTATTGAAGTTGCTGGGAACTGTGGGAGCGTGCTTTTGTTCAGAATCAGGCTCTAACTTTGCAATAGCAGGTTCAGTTCGTGAGGCATTAAGATACTTGTCCCAGTATCATAATACAGTTGCTGCGTTGCCATGACTATCACCATGTGATTTTCTTTTAACTATGTGTGCTTTGATCCCTTAGTTCTGAAACACGAATAACTGATCTAAGTTACCACTTTAAAGCACTTTGTTGGGGGGGAACCCTAAACTTGATAGCACTTTCTGGCTGAAATGCTTCACTCGCTGGTGTTCATAGTGCGTATCTGAGGATCTTGAGATATCAGGTTAAATTGAAAACTGTGCTTCTGGTATCTCAGCCTCTTGTTTAGACGCAATCAGGTAGCTTGTCATGGCACTATGTTATACCTGTAATCACAGCTGTCTGTGTATTTCCTTCTATCACAGGTCTTAGGGAGAATATAGTCATGTTGCCTTTAGCATGGTGGTAAGAATTGTAGATATTAAGACGGTACTGAAGGGAAGTACTTAAGCTGAAAAGTAATACTGATTGTCAGACTTGAGGTCTAGGTGGACTTCCCTTTCGGTTCAGTCTGATGGAGCCCTTGATTTTTGCTTTTCCTCTGTAGCTTGGTATTGTTCCCCTGAGATAATCTGGGAATACCCCATTGAATCGGTTTTCGCCAATTCTCTGTCCAGTGCATGGTCTAGTCACCTGATGGATGAAAAAAAACCAAAACAAAACGGGGTGAAGTTCTTCTGAAAAAGCAGAAAGATGAAATGCAACAACCTGTGAAAGAAAAGGATTTAGGTTAAGTGACCTAAAGCCTTTGGACTAGATGGTCGTAGTACAGCTGCTTTGTAGAAATAGATTTGGGGTTGAAGTTCACAAATCTTAGGTAATTACCACATTGAAAGAACACTCTTATGTTTATTCCTATTTAAAATATCTTGCCTTTGGGTGAACCTTTGGCACATAAAATTAGCTGAAAATTGTGTTGGAATCTGTTTGTTAGTTTTCTGGTTTGCTTAAAAACCTGAACCTTGAAGTTTAGCCTTGCAAAAGGCTATGTAGCCTCTGTATACTATTCTGAAATATTAAATTGCTTTACTGGTTTTACAGTCTGTGTGCAATAGTTACTAGCTGTCTTCAAGTCTTTATCATATTCCCAACGGGTACCTAGTGTTGAACTTGTAGAGGTTTTATTTATGTGAGTAAAGGTGAGCTGTATGTGGCTGGACAGCGACAATTTCCCTTAATAAAAGTGAAATGAAGTAAATAAAGAGTTAAACAAAGAACAGGGGCTCTTAACAGCGTATCACTGCAGTTTCAGATAGTTATCACTAGGAGGACACATAGACCATGATATTAAGGAGCTAATTGTTTACCTTCTCCTGTTAACTGGTTTGGTACTTTCAGAAACGGATGTGTTGAAAGGTTGCCATACAATAATGTGTTAATTAAGATATTTTACTTTACTTGAAATGAAAAAAAAAAATAAGACTTGTGTAATGGACTAAAAATGGGTATGATGACATTTGGAAATCTCTCTTACTTTGTCAGTGAATCAGAAGAATGCTTGTTCTCGAGGGCTTACTCCAGCCAGTAATAGATGACATTTAGGTAGAAGTGATACCTTTTTTTTTTTTTTTTTAATCGTTTATTTTACGATTCTGTATTGCAGGAATTCCTTACACCTTTTTCTGAAATGTTTATGGTGGCTTCTGCTGGGTAGGATGCTGCATAAGATGGGTGACTGGCTGGGATTTGATGTGGCATTTGCTGTCACCTTGATTCATGTTTAATCTGTTATCTTTTACAGTGTTTGCAAATAGCTTTTCCTTTAGTTGTCTGTATGTGTTTATTTAGATTCTGATATAATGTGTCTGTATCGGGTTGAGTAATAAGGAAATTATTGATTTAAATAGTTTGTAGACTGCCCATGTTGCTGAGGCAAGCTGTTACCTAATAAAGTTTTCAGAATCTGACTCTTTCTGTATAGAATCATTATTGATATCACACATACAGACAAAGATGATAACTGAAGCATATGCTTTAAATAAAATGACATGAGAAAATGAAAAATGGTTTCAAATTTAAAGTTGGTGAAGGATGCACGAAAATCACCAGATGGAGAGAAAGAGAAACTAAGACACAGATTATTAATAAGCATGCTGTGTTTCTGTTGTATTGAATAGAATATTACAGGCTTCCAGTGTGTGGAATTCATTGTGACTTCTCTTAAGAGTTGCTGCGTTGCGTAAAAGTGAAAGTGCATCATCTGATTTCCAGAGTAATGATCCCTGAGCCTACAAAGAAGAACACAACCTAGTTTTAAGTGGTTTCTGAAAACTTAGTGATTGTTTAGCCTCGGTAGATCTGGGGAAGATTGAACAATGTCTTAATAAAAAATAGTATTTGTGAAATTAATATGGTTTTACATCTCTAGGCTCATAGACTTATCTCACTGGGAGACATTTTCCTCAATACTAAAGCTTGTTTCTGTAGTTTCATTTTGTCTGACTGAACAACAAATGACTGCATCTCCCTCCGATAAAACCTGCGGTCTGGAATTGTTGCATAGATGCTTTATTGAAATTTCTGTGTTTGAACACACTTGCTCACCCTCCCCTCATTATCCGTGTCTAACACAGTTTAATTTTTCACACATTTGCTGATACTCACTGTTGCTTTTGTCCTTACAGCAAAAACCTGTTTTTTAATTTTCTCGCAGACTCTAGTTCCTGTCCATTCTTTTGTAGTTCAGTTGACTTTATTGTTATTTTTTGTGGGACTCACTCTCTGCTTTATAACAGAAACTTGGAGTTGCACATGAGGCCGTTAGCGTAAAAATAAGGACCTAGCCTGGTTTGTGGCTGTCAGTCAAGTATCTGTGCTGACTCTGTGGCATCCTGCGGATCTCGGGCTTTAGACCCCTGGATCATTTAATTGTTCATAATTTGAGTTGAATTACAAGTTTGTCAAGGCAAAATTTTTTTTTTCCTTCCCTGAAGCGTTGCTGCTACGGAGTCTGCAGAGATTTTTTCTGTATTCCGCAGAACTTTCTAGAAGTCTGGAGTAGGACTTGAATCAGCAGAGTACTTAAAGTTCTTTTTTTGCTGTGTAAGTTTTAATGATTGAGGCTTTTCAGTCTGTCTTTGACTTTTTAAAAGACCTACTAATCACTCATTCCAAAAATAGGCTGGAATACTCTAAACAATGATTGAAGTATGAGCAGAAACTCTGTATAATACTACTTCTTATGTCATTAGAGGCCTGCACTTTTTTATTTTTAAATGATCTACTTATAGTTTTGGAAAGTTTTGAGCATAGAAGGTAAAGATGAGACCCTCTGTTACTACCCAGAGAAAAGACTATGATCTTTTTTACTTTAATGGAGAGAATTAGGATGATACCATGCCACTTAAGGTTAATTATGGAATGTTCAAAATGAGGGTTGGGTTTTGTTGTGTGGGGTTTTTTTTGTTGTTGTTGTTGTGTTTTTTTTTTCTTCTGCCTTTTTTTCCAAAAGTTGGATGAAATACTGTGCACTGAAGAGTTGCACTGGACTAATGGAATGAGACGTGCTGCTTTCAGAATGAATAAATGCTGAAGTTCTTGTGCACACTAGAGAATGGCTGGTGGTATTATTGGAGTATTAATGCGGGGAGTAATTATAGTATCACAGAGTATTTGCAGTGTTCTCAAAAGGCAGTACTGCGTTGGTAGTCAAGTAAGCTTTTGATTATTCAGACCCTTTAAATTAGAAAAGTGCTAAATTATACTGAATTACACAAATTTATTTGATTAGGTTTTTGTTTTACAATGTAGAAATTTTTAACCTTCGACTAAAAGTGAGTCTTTTGCAAGTCATTCAAGGCGTCGCATTAAGATAATTATTCAGATTTTGAGAGACTTACCAAAACAGATCAATACTGAGATCTCGTTTTGTGAGTAAAATCAAATTAAATAACATTTTATAAATTCAACTGTGAGACTCACAGATTGACAGCTGGTACAGACTTGGGAGAATGATCAGGGCATGGGAAGATGGAAGAAGGCAGGAGGTTAAAGCAGGCAACCATCTGATGGGCAGACACTTGAAAAGGAAGCGGTACAGATGGCAGTGCTACTGTGAGTATTAGTATTTGTAACGTAGCGCATTAGGCTACTGTCTGCATTTACCACTAGGAGCGTAGTCACACGTGAAATCCTAATTTTTGCAGCATTTAGACTCCATTACAACAGATTTGCTAGACTTGCATTTTGCAGCCTCTGAGGTGTTACAAAGAGCAAATCAAGTATGAAGCAGCTGCCTGCCTTCAGCTTCGGAGCTGCATGATACGAACTGGAGAAAAGGATTCTTGGTTGAAATGAGGCATGGGCTGAGGAGGCTTAGATGTGCTGAAATAGAGAGTTGTTACACATCAGCTTTTCTCAGCTGGTTCCCAAAACTGAAATGCTTCTCTGAAGTAGTTGCAGGTGTATTTCCAGAATATACCAAGGAGGAAACATTCATTCTTCTCTAATCAGAAGACCAAAAATAAAAAAACACCCTCACCCCACCTCCCCCTCCCAAAAAAAAAAAAAAAAACCCAACAAAAAAAACACCTAAAAGCAAAAAAAGCCAAACCAACCCTAAACAAAAAAAAGCAGGCAGGCTTTCTTTGTCTCCAGAAATACAAGGATTTTTATGGTATCATTTTAGGGGAGTAATCAGTTAGATTTGGTACGTGTTTACTTTGGTGTGGAACTACAAACTCTGTCATCACTGATGGAAAACGCTGTCTTTGCAGCAGTGTATCGCCAAAGTTAGCATCGCTTACGTGGTAACAGCAAACGGAATCCGATCGTGCTGTTGTAGAGTGGTGTAGGATTTGATGGAGCTTCTCTTACTGCCAATTTCTGCTAGTTAAAACCTAAAAGGAAGAAGCCAGTTCTGCATAATTCTAACAAAATTTCTAAGAAGTAGTCTTCATTTATCTTTTTCAAAGATTCTAAGGGTGAAGCAGAAATCCTACAATTTATTTTGCAGTCATAACAAACACTTAATTAAAGGGATATTTCAGCTTTTTTTCATAAGTAAATCTATCATCATATTGCTGGACTCAGCAGTTGATAATTTTTTTCCCTTGTACTTTATATTAAAGCCATTTTTGTCTTCCTCCCCCTTTAGTCTTTTTACCTAAAAAAAGGTCTTTGTTGCTAAATGGATTTTTCTGATTTTAAGTGCCGCAAGTGGTAGCAGTACTGGGGTAATGGGTGAGTTTGGGAATGCTAATTAACTGTACATTGTGTCATTGTTAGTATGATCTTTTGCTTTGACCAGAAAGGTTTGTTACAACAGGAAGGCAATTTCAACACCAAACAGTGTCTGCCATGTCTGCGTAGTCATTCAAATAGTCCTGAGAGCTGGAACAAAGAAATTAATGTTCTGCTGTAGGACACAAGCTGTACCTGAATCAATCTGATGTTCAAATTCATCAGAGATCCAGGGTACAGGAGTTGCATAGAGCACCTTGTGTTGCAGAAGACTGGTTTTGCGCTTAGTTTTCAAATGTCTTATGGGAAATGTTAGATGCTGTTGTCCAGTGTAGTTGGTTTATTGAAGACGGAAAGTAATTGAACCAAGATGGGATTAAAGGCGGCCTTCCTATCTATTCACATGACCCATCTTAACAGCTTTTAACCAAACAGTGGAAAAGTACACGAGTGTGTCTGTAGACATCTGGCAGTTATTATCTCCAGAAGCCATTTCCAGGGCCTTCATTTGTTTATGTTAATTTGCATTAGCTGGTATCAGTTTCTTGAATTTGATAACAGTCTGGACATATTCCTCAAGTTTAAATTGAAACACACAGTGGCAGAAAAGAGAGGGAGAACGAAGGAAAGACCAGTGTATTCATTCCTGTATATTCTAAATAGAATGGGAATAGAAATAAATAGAATAAATGCACATGTGGAAATGGGGGCTGGAGTCTGTTCAGTGCACGAAGGTTGGTCAAGTGTTTTTTAACAATAGAAATGGTGCAAATTGATGTACAGGAGAGTGTTTTCAAACTTAATTTATTATCAGTTATCTCAGAGCTCTTGGCCCCTAAGGGTGAAGCTTGCACAGCTTGCCTCAAACCACAGTACTGGTAAGTTTTAATGGAATTATGTCTCCATATTTCAAAAGATGCCTTGAAATTTCTTGGAAAAGGAAGGTGACTGACATAAATGTACCCGAACAGGAAAAGAAGGATTTTACGCCTAGTATTGTTCAGGGTATTTTTCTCTTCTGCTGAATTACGGAGAAGCAGTTGAATCACGAACAGGAATGGCAAGCTAGGAAGTTTTGAAGGGAGTGAAGTGATCAGACTTGATAGTACATTCTTAAGAAGTCAAACCCCTCGCTGACGCCAGATCAAAGGCAGTGAAGTGCATGTTAAAACAGCACAGGATCTTTTCTGTATCTTCATGTTTCAAATATTCAGAATACATAATTTTCATATTTGTTTGGTTAAGAAAACTTTGGAGTTGACTTGCATTTGGGTTTTTTTGAGTAGAAAGCACAGCTTTGGTTGTTTGGTGTTTTGGGGGTTTTCTCTGTGGCTTTTTTTTTTTTTAACCAAGTGATGAATAAAATCTTTAGAAACTGATCATAAGTGGTAAAATGTTTACAAGAGTAGTATTAGGTGTTTTAATCTTGCACACTGTGTTACACTGGTAATAATATAGTCTAATTATAAGAAGAAAACATGAAAAGGTCAAAAAATGATCTGAGGAGGTGAAATTTTGGACTAGATTGATCTAGAATATAATTTGCTATTTGTAAAGATGGGCCTTACAATTTCAGAATGCTTTAGGCTGACCTCTCCCCACCTGTACTGTCGTGTGAGAGGTCAAAGATGTCAGGGGTTCAAAACCAAGCTATCCCATTACGCTGTCTGTACAATTTTGTTGGTTGTAGGTCACTGAGCCGTCACCGATGTAAAGATGAAATAAGGCAAATTGTTGTATATCGTGCATAAAAGAAATCGTACTTTTCTACCTGTATTTCATTACTACTTTTTTCTGCCTAAGGTTCTTAACTATCTATTGTTTTCTGGTTAGGTATAAAAGACTCGGCAGTTTCAGGAAATAAAATCACATGTGATGGTTCATTTCTTTCATGGAATGATGAAACACCATCTTTTCAACAGAAAAGAAGTTGTGGTCAGACTAGGAGGGCAGAATGTCTTTGTCCTTGGTGTCATTTCCTTGGCTGATGACCATGGGGTCAGCGTGCCTTTAATATTCTGGGCTTGTGTATACCATTTTTGATACCAGACATACAAATCAAATTTTCCTTTTGCCAAGGTTTTCTTGTTTTGGACAAGAGCACGCCTTGAACTTGCCCAGGAGAAACCTACAGTTGCCAATGAGATGGATCCCTCCAGGAACAGCAGTGGAGGTGAACGACTTTATCTGAACAGGTCGCTCTGGGCTCCTGACTGTCAGTGAAGGGCTACCTTAAGAAGTTCAGGATGCGATTCCCCATTTTCTCATGGAGAGACTGGATTTGTGAAATGAACCGTACTAAAGGCTCCACTGTTTTAACTAGATCTCCATTACCTACAGTAGGTACCTAGACAGCTGGTTTAGATGTGGACACCTACATTGTAGAAACCAAGTGAGGTAAATCCCAATATTGTGTGGTTTGATTGCTGTGCTTTGTAAGAAATCTGGATTTATATGGGTGTGCTGCAGTGTTTTTCTGTGGAAATCTGTAGAACCCAGGGCCTTTTGTCTTCCAAAATGAAATCAATATATGCCAGAATAGGCTTTTGCAGGCAGAATGGAGAGTCGGTATTGCACTTTTCCTTTTTTGTTTTGGTTTTTTTCTTTTTTTACATGCATGTTGATGTAGAATCTTTCTGGGTTTGTATGAATTGAGCAGTTACAGGGGTATGTACTGGGCTAGAATAAAATTAGTCTCTGCTGTTCAACTCTAAATACATAATAGTGCAGTGCTACCCTGGTCACTCTGCCATTAAAATCCCAAAGAAAATCTTGCGCTAAGTTTTAGACTGTTCTTGTAATCGAACTCTGCAATGCAGCTGACTGCTAGTCATAAAATACTCATATGGATTGGCTAAAGAGATACTGAATTACAGGGCTGTGTTCTAATGTTCGCAAATGACTTTGCCATCTCTGAAACTGCCTCCTGCTGTTGAAATAATGAGGAAAAAAGTTACAACTGGGTCATACTGGTGAAAATAGTGCACATCTAAAACCTTCCTCTAAAATCTGTAAGTGCCCTGCTGCAGTGATTAGGTAGGGTCCTTCCCACTTAATGCTTGCTCTTAGGTGTAAGTGTTAGAATAGAATAGAAAAGAGTATTTCAGCTGGAAGGGACCTAAAAACTATCATCTGGTCCAGCTGCCCGACCACTTCAGGGCTGGCCAAAAGTTAAAACTTGTTATTAAATTAAGGGCATTGCCCAATGCCTCTTAAACACTGATGGGCTTGGGGCATCGACCACCTCTCTGGAAAGCCTGTTCCAGTGTTTCACCACCTTCCTGATAAAGAAATGCTTCAATGCTTCCTAATGTCCAGTCTGAACCTCTCCTGGTGCAGCTTTGAACCATTTCCACTCATCACTGGATCCCAGGCAGATCAGCACCTCCTTCTCTGCTTCCCCTCCTCAGGAGGCTTCAGAGAGCAATGAGGCGGCCCCTCAGCCTCCTGGTGTCCAAATGAGACAAGACTGAAGTCCTCAGCTGCTCCTGCCAGGACATTACTTCCAGCCCATCACCAGCATTGTTGTCCTCCTCTGGATGCCTTTGAGGACCTTGACATCCCTGTTGGATGGTGGGGCCCAGCACTGCACGCAGCACTCGAGGTGGGGCTGCACTAAGGCTGAATACAGCGGGATGATCCCCTCCTGACCATGCTGTGTTTGATGCACCCTAGGATGGGCTCTGCCCTCTGGGCTGTCAGGACACGCTGCTGGCTCCTGGTGAGCCTGCTGCCCACCAGCACCTCCGGATCCCTTTCTGCAGGACTGCTTTCCAGCCTCTCCTCTCCCAGTTTACGTTTGTGCCTGGCATTACTCCATCCCAGGTGCAGAATC